>PVIH01000482.1:133428-344322 GCA_004025045.1 Sigmodon hispidus
CTCTCTCTCTCTCTCTCTCTCTCTCTCTCTCTCTCTCTCTCTCTCTCTCTCTCTCTCTCGTCCGTATTAAGACGTGTTTCACCCGATCAAGCATCCTTCAAAGTCATCTTCGAAGCGCTCTGAGTTTAGATGTTCTCACACTCACAGGTATGCAGCGATAGTGGGTGGCCCGCAGACCAACCGCGTGTCAGATCTCCCAACTTCCTATAGAACCAGCAGGTGCTGAGCCGTGAATCAGGCACCGGGGATCTAGCGCGCGACTGCAGCTTACAGCTTCCAAAGGGCGGCTTTGCAGAAAATCTTGATGGCATTTTTTTCACCCCACAGTCGTACACAATACTCACTATTCTTATTTCAGAAAGGAGTACTGGTGTTTCTTTTCACAGGAGGCAGGAAAGCCAAGCACCTCTTATATACTAGGGAGAGGGGAATTCTTCCTTCTTTCCTGCCTTCCTCTTATTGTTATAATGTCGTCCTTCAAACAAAGTAAATTTAAGCCAGTTCTGTCCCCTTTCTTCATCTTAGACCTCACAAAGGAATTAGCTGAGGTGAGAGCTAGGCTTCCTGGCATAACTTCCTTTGCCCTAAGTGAGGAAGGAGGGTGGGTGAGCCAGCTGAGGTGCAGGAGAACTTTCTCTCCACCTTTAACAATGACAGCTTGCAGGTACCTAAAGTGGAGGCTTTTAGGATAGCTGAGGAGAGAAGGAAGCAATTGCATCTGAGGAAGCAATTGCATTGGGACTCTAAACAGCTAACAGAACAACATAATGATCTTTAGTTGTCAATTATTTTTACAAAGAAAAGCATTCTCTAAACTGTACTTCGCTAAGGCTAATCTTTCTTTAAGATGGGTCCAGGTTAGCCTTGTGGAATTTCCTGTGTGTCAGAAGAGAGAATTATGCAGCTGCCCGACTTATTAGCAGATATAGGGCAACACCCCTTAGATGCTACCTCATGATCCATGTTTCACGCATACTCTGTCCCAGGACAAATAATTAATTTGAGGGGTTATCAGTTCTAATCTAGGGGTCTAAAACAGCTGTGTTGGAGTCTAAAATTCCAACTCTGGAGCTCTCCTAAAAGGTACAAGAAACACAAACTAGGCTTTTCAGAGGAGCCTCTGAAGCACCACATCATTTTCTAATCTTGAAGTGTTGAGACTTGTTCTGGGCAGAGCCTTTAGAAGGACCTCAGTGGAATGTGTTGCCGAAAGGCATAAAGTCAGGTACTGGGGTTTTCTTCCATAGTTAACAGGGATGACTCAGTGTCAGCAAGCTGACTAAGTTTCCATGGTATCTGGAAAACTACTCCAGGTACTTATTCTCTTCTGATTTAGTTATTTGTAATTTAAAAAATACATTTTCTCTCGATTTTAATTGTCTAATTAAATGAAATCCCATAATAAAATTTTGCCATTTGAGAGGGCAATTGAGATCCTTAGGCTGATAGCATGATTTTCGATGCCTTGCCTATTTAAAGTTGACATTTAGTTCAAAGCTCTAAGCCAGTAGTACTTTAAAATTTTATTTTATTCTAGCTATATAAAATCTTCAACATTACTTAGATGCATTTATTATTCTTTATAGATCATAGACATGTACACTTGTGATGCAAATATATACAGAAGACGTTCATGAATGTGTGTTTCTACTTCAAACATTGTCTACAGCACACAGGCAAACCACATTAGAAGTTCTTTTTAGATCTCATTTTAACACGTAGATTCACATTTGTTTTCCATAATCTTTTTTTTTTTTTTACCATGGATAAGAGGAACAAGAGTTCAGTTTTGTTCCATATTTATCATTTTTCATTGTTCATGTGCAGACTGAGGGTGGAAAGGAGAGATCACAAGACACACATAGAGTCTATAAATTAAGTATATATCCAAGAGGAAATCAACTGTAACCTTAAGATGAACAAAGGATGGGCCAACGTCTCCTCTGTGGATTCTAGAACACATCAATTCCTAACTCCCTTCTGAGCTGTTATTCCCGTGCCCCCTTACAATTCTTCATCTGAAAACTAGTCAATAAATTCCTCTCATGATAAGAAGTCTTCCTTTTAACTTTTTAAAATTACTTTTTTATTTAAAAATTTTCCCATACCCACCACTGCTCCTCCTCCATCCCCTTCCCCCAGTCCTCCCTCAGCCTCCCCCACCCCATCCCCCCCTCCATTCCTCAGAGAGGGCAAAGAATCCCAAGGTGAGTCAGTTAGGTCTGGCATATCCAGTTGAGGTAGAACTGTGTCCCTTTCCCTAGTATGAAGGTTGAGTAAGATGTTCCTCTGTAGGGAATGGGCTCTGAGAAGCCAGTTAATGCACCAAGAATAAACTCTTGTTTTGCTGCATGAGGCTCCACAAACTGCCCACACTGTTCAACTGTGGTTTACATTTGGAGGTTTTACTTCTGTTCCAGAAAGTTTCCTCAGATGTCAGCCCTCATCTCTGGCTTCTGTTCTTGTTTTCTCCTCTTCGCTCCTTGGCTTCACCCCACCTCCTTTAGAGGCTCATCTTCTACCTATTGCTAGACAGTATATGTAGAGCTCATCCTGGACCCTGTCTTCTTCCTCAAGGTGCTTCTGCACCCAGATCCTTCCCCTACCCTCACTTACCTCTTGAGTTCACAACACCAAATTTCTACACAAATGTGTCCAATTAACCGTCCAGGTTCAGTATTGGCTAGATTGAATCCACTCCCTATCTTCTAGGCCCTCTCCTTTGCAGTGGCTTACAGACAGTGTGCCATGCAAGCCAGGAGACTGGGACTGGCTTTCCCAACACTCACACTCTAGATCCTGCTAGCTTTTCTTACCAGTCCATGCAACATGGCCAACATCTAGTTCAAGCCTTCATCTTCTTTTGTCAGAACATCTATAACTTTGAAACGGGCTTGTGTATTCCCTGTCTCTTCAGTTCATTGTTCTCCTTGTCACCACCACTACCTTTCTAAAGCACTTATCTGGGTTCAATGATCTACACCCTTACAACAAACACTTGGTGTTTCCCACCCTATCTAATATAGGGTAAAGTCCAAATTTCTTAGTATTCATAAAATCCTCCACCATCTGGCTATAGTTTCTGTATCCAACTGTTTTTTTCTATACTATTAAATCCTATGCATAACACAGGCACTCCACACATGTACATACTGTACACATTTCAAACCTTATAAATATACCCATAGGGGTTATTACACATGGCCTGAGAACCATTGTACTAAGTGACTTCTGGAAAAAGAATCTTCATTCTATAGACAATATAATTCTGTCAGATTCAGATCTGAGGGTCAGAGAAGCTTCAGCCATGTTGCAACCATGATGCCAGTCAGTTATCTGAAATATGGAACCAAATGCATTGTGGGTAGCATCATAGAAAGATAAAGTGACAATTAGTGCCTGGCATTGTCTTTGAGTTTTTAAATCATCAAAAGAAAATTCCACTCAACTTCTTCAAATATTTTATATAATTTGAGCTTAGTTATGCTCTATATAACTGAGAATTGTTAGGTGTTTTTATGGCATAATAAATATTTTGTTTTCATATGGCTAATGAGTGATGGCGAACAAAATGTTGAACTTAGAGAAAGAAATGTCACTGTGACACTAAGAATTCAGGCCTTCAGAGAAGCCTTCATAGAAATGGGAAAGAGGCATTTGAGTTTGAATCTCCTGTGGAGGACTATGGAGGTTGTGCAATCCAGTCCATAACCTTTACCTGGATGGAAGTAGAATTATGGAAAGATAAGAAAGACAGCAAGATTACTAGAAAGAGGATTTGAGTTTAATTCCTAAGTCAGAGAGGAACAAGGACACAAAAAAAGCAGATCAGGAAACAGAATGCAAGCTCAGAGAATGAAGAGAGGTCAGGGGTCATCTGGCCTTAAGGCTGTTCAACTATGGCAGAGACAGAGTCTTACCTGGAGGGTGGGAAGAAGCTTTGAAGAGACCTAAGCAAGGAAGTGGCATGCTCGGATTTGCTCACTGTCAGTGCACTCTAGTGACCAGGAGGAGGACAAGGGATAGAGACTAGGAAGAAGGCGTCATGTACATCTAAGAGAAACCAGTTTTAGTGTTCTTTTTATTGCACAAGGAGAAAGAAAATGACTAAAACAAAACAAACCTCAGAGAACAGCAGTAGTGAAAGAGAGTAAAATAAAACTGACATGTTGTGAGTAATGATGATGAGACAGGATTTGCCTTGAGATAGATTTAATTCTGTCAAGGAAAAATGATAAAGCAGATTCATAGATTTGTGATATGTAACATACAATATCCAGCCATTTATTGAGATAAGAAGTGCTAAAAAAAAAAAGGCAAGTTGTATGAAAGATATGATCAATTTGGAGAAGTTAGAGGCATCCAGAGATACCCTTTAGTTTGTACACAGTGTTGTATAGTAGTCTTAGAAGCAGTCAAGTGAGAGACGAGGGAAGCATCCTATCTGAAGATGATTGAGCACATGGTGTTGTTGAGTCAGCTAGAGAGGAAGAGATCTCTAGCCAGAACTTGAACACTACTTTAGAGGGTCAGGTGCGGGATGCATAGGGAGAGAGAGGAAGATGGCTGGAAACTTTGCAATAAGTCTGTAGGAAGCAAGGCACCTCAGAAGGTTTTGGAGAAGGAATTGGTGGTCAGTGAGACAACTTCACAGAAGCTAAGTGAGTGTGGCTGCCTGGGTTGTGGCAGTCTCCATGGAGTACAAAGTAGAAGTGAGAAATAAGTGCAATGGGGTCACACAGCAAGGAACATGTGGGAAAAAAGAGGAGGAAGCAGAGAGAAGGGCAAGGCAAGTATCTAAACAGAGATGAAAACACTTGCAGCTACCTTTGATAATTATAGCTCCAATTTTCTAATCACAATCCTTCATGCTGAATTATAATTTTTCCAAAATTGGGTTGTGGCATCTGTGGGTATCAGACACTCACAACCCAAGAGTAAGGGGGTATATGGGCGAACAGCTTTAGTGTCTGTGGAAAGAATCATAGAAGAGAGAAAGGAAAGAGGGAAAAACTTGGTATTTTTTTCTTAAATTTGTCTGTATGTTTTGTGTATGTGTTACATGCACAAGTATGTGTGTGCTTGCACATGTGTGTATATGTGGAAGCCAGATGTCTATGTTGAGTGTCTTCTGCTATTTCTCTCTAGTCTGCCTATCTATCTATCTATCTATCTATCTATCTATCTATCTATCTATCTATATCCATCCATCCATCCATTTATCTATCTATCTCTCTGTCTATTTATCTATCCATCCATCTATTGGAATACAGTCTTTCTTGAATCTGGAGTTCTCTGTTACATCTAAACTGGCTAGCTAGCATGCTTCCAGGATCCACCTGTCTCTGGTCTCCTTTCCACCCAAGTTCTGGGATTATAGATGTCCACTGCCATGCCCAGCTCCCTTTACATGGAAGCTGGGAACCTCAGATTAGGTCCTCATGAATTACACAGCGGGCACATTATCCATTGAACTATCTCCTTTGCTTCATTCTTAATATTGTTAGAGTTATAATTACTGCAAATTGCATATACTCAGCTTTTGTCCAGTCTATGCCTGCTGATTCATGTACAGAAAAGTTATATTCACTATGTTGTACAAATTTAAACTGCAGACTTTTACTAGCCCTTTCAGTTCACAGAATTATGTTGCAACCGATAATTTTAAATATATTGTAGTTTCTCTTGGAAATTTGTCTGTTTTCATTGCCTAAACAGTTAAAACAAAACAAAAAAATCTAGAATTTTTGCCTTTGCTGTAAACCTAAAGCTGCGATTCTTGCTTTTATCGGTTTAAACTGAATGGAGGCAGCTTTTAGTAAGAAGCTTCTGTATCAAAAGGAGGTTAACGTTTAAACAGAGCAAGGCAAACAACAGCACGTTAGAGACTGAATTGTCAGTGTCTGAGATTATTTCATTGTCTGTTAAAAAGCATGAGGAAAGCCATTGCTCCAATGGCCACCTTGGACACTGGCAGCTGTCATTCATCGAAAGGTGGCCTTTGTTTGTCTTTGTACAGGCCTGAACTCATTTCCATGGATACCATGTAGCTGCGCAGACAGAATTCAGGCTGGATTCTAGCCAGAGCAGCCAGACAGCTCTATTCCGAATTGTTGCTCAGTTACATTACATTCAGTTCCTTTAGCCACAGCATCTTTGATGCTTGGTAGAGTAAGAACCAACTTGGATTTTAATAACCCTTTCTAAGTCTCATTGTGAGAGCTGGGTGCATGAAGCAGATATTTTATGTTAACTGATTTGGATTTTGATGTATTTGTTAATGTTCTTCAGTAGACAGCAAAGGGAAAGCTTAGCTTGGAAATTGTAAGATTCTTAAATGATCTTTATTTTTCTTTTAGAGTAAAAATATAATGTATAGTCCCAATGAAAATACAGTACAGAATTGAAAATGATATAGAAACACATAGTAATTAAAACATTCTTTTATTACAACAATGCTTAATATTTGTTCTTAAGTAATCAGGCTGTAATAGTATCATTGCAATATTATTTCTGGTTGTTGTTTTGAAGAGGATTAAGGCCTTATGATCGATTCTATTTGCTTTTGGTCAACATATAGTCATATTATATATGGTTCTTGGCCTCTTGTCCAGATGTATTCAAGCTATGAACTCCAACTCCTATTTTGCAATTCATTTTATTTTTTTCACTGAAGTAATGTGACTCAAATAGCACATCCGTCCCTCATGCGGTTTAGTATCATTTTTTTAAACGTGGACCCTTCTAGTAGCTGTCTGTTACATGTGGTTTCCATATGCTGTTGATCTGATCAACTGTGAGCTCTAAGAAGACAAGACTCCTTCTCCTCCCTCTTCTGTATCAAGTATTTTTTGTTAATTATTTCAAAATTTAATCTTGCATTTATTCATTTAGTGGTGGAGGAGGAGTGCATGCATTGATACATGTGTGGAAATCAAGACAACTTGTGGGATTCAGTTCCCTTCTACATATGGGACCTGGGGGTTGGACTCAGGTCGCCAGACTTGACATCAAGTGTCCTCACCTGTTGAGCACTGTCACCGGCCTTTTTAACATGTCTGCTTGTGAAACACAAGTGAATGTAAGAATCACAGTAGAGTTGTCCATCTTTCTGTTGGTTTATAGGATTTTATCAGCCAGTTATGTGTGATTTGATGACAGCCTTCCACAATCTTACTTTCTTAGTGACTTGTATTGATGATATTCTTCATGGTGATGTAGTGGAATGTATTTTGTGACAGTTGCTTTCACTTTGTTTTAACTCTAATTTCAAGGGATGTTCCCTAATTCAAGGTCATAAAGACATGGTCCTGCCTTCCCCAAGGTGATATTTACTTTGTATTTTCATGTAGACTGACATTTTCCTGTAGTGGATTTTTGTTAGTGAGAGAATTAGAAGTCAAAAAAATCATATTTTTATACAGACATCTTATAATTTTAGCTGCATTTGTTTAATGATTGTCTATTCTACAGTCCCTCCTTTATCACGGACAAGCAGTATGGATTCTTTCCTTTAGCCCTTGCCTCTCCAGCGTTTCAAGGTTACTGTGCTAGAGGAGAAGCATAGTACATCCAATAGGACATTTCCGCGACCTATTTCTCCTTCAGGAGTATCTTGGTCTTGACATTTTAATATATGATTTGGAGTTAGCTTGTCAATACCAACACATTTCTTTAACTTTTAAAATGTCTGGAATGTATTGAGTCTGTAAATTAATTTTTGGATAACTGACATATTTGCAAATAATGAGTTCTCCAACCCACCATTCTAATAAATTCTTCATTCACTTAGGTCTTTCTCCTTTTCAGTAATGATTACTAGTTTTCTGTACAAACAACTATTAGCGTATGTTACGCTTTTGTTAGGAATGTGATGATTTTTGATATTATTACAGTCAATCATTTCTTAAAATGGTTTTCTAAATGAAACTGAGATTTTAATACATCAGAATGCAATTTAAGTATCATATATCTTATATAGTGGTGAGATTTGAAAAATCTGAGTTCTGTCCCAGAATCTGACAAGGTGATAGGAGAGCATACTCCTGAGAGACTTGTTCACAAACCTTCAAAGGAATGCCATGACATGTATACATGTGTGTGTGTGTTGTTTATTCATTATCATATCAAGTATATATTATTTTTTTCCCAAAAGTTTTGGGGTTTAGGGATTTGTGTTGTTTAACTGATTAATTGTTAAAAATCTTTTCTAATTCTTTCTTATTACACTGAACTAAACAGGCCTTCAAAACAGTAACAAATACTGTGTTGAATATTGAGAAGAGGCAAGAGGAGACTCTTTAGTATGAACAAGTTTCAGCATCTCAGTAGTGTTCAGTGGGATGTTTACTGTGCTGTTCATAGTTATTCTTCCATCATGTGATTCTCCTTTTTTGTTACTTTGCCTAGATATTTTTCAAATTGACAACTGATTTACTTTTATAAATATATTCTGCATCTTGAGGATCATGCAAATTTTCTTCTATTATCCATTAACATGGCAAATAACATGGGTTACTTTTCAGATACGATGAAAGCCTTGTATTAGTGGACTGTGTCTATTTTGATCAACATTTGCAGAGGATTGTTAGATTAGGTTTTGTATTCATATTTGTGACTGAGATTAGTTTTTGATTTGATTTTTTATGCACTTTTCCTTTGGATTTTGTTGTCAAGACTGAGCTATTACCATAAAATAGGAACAATTTCCTCCTTTTTGACTCTCAAAAATTTTCTGTGAGCTCACAAGATGCTTCAGTTGCTGCACAAGAATGGCTTGGGTTCCATCTCCAGAACCATGGGTGATGTAGTGGTTTACATCTGTAATTCCATCACTCCTATTGGGAAACGACAGGTGGAAATAAGAGAATAGAATCTTTAAAGCCAGCTAACCTGGAGCACAAAGAGCAACAGAAACAAGGGAGATTTTGCATCTGCTTGAGGAAGGGAAAAGCCACATCCTGAACATGGTCCTCTGTCTCCCATAGTCTCACTGTGTCACATGTACATGTAGGCATACATGACATGTACACATGTATCACGGTTTTCAGAGAAAGGTTGTATAAATTTAAGCTCATATTTTTCTGATATTATTTTAAAATATTTTATGTGTGTTTGTGTATATGTGTGTGTGTGTGTGTGTGTGTGTGTGTGTGTGTGTGTGTGTGTACATCTAGGAGCCAGAAAAGGATGTTCAGTCCCCTGGGGTTAGGGCTGTGAGCTTCCCTGTGTAAGTACTAGGAAATGAATTGAAGTTTTCCAAAAGAACAGTAAGTGTTTGTAACTGCTGAGCCATGCCACAAGCCCCTTTTCAATATTATTTATAGAAAGATGGAGAAAATTGTTTGTCATATTTTTTACGTTGGAAATTTAAACAGCTTAGATATTTGAATTAGTTTTAGAGTATTTAATATTTGCTTCTTTGCCCTATAACTTTTTGTCTTTCTATTATGTCAGATTTTATTAAATAACAATAATTTCACAAAGTATATCAGTTTTGTTAGCCATACTTTGCCAAGTAGTCTAGATAGTTGACTCTTACTTTTGTTGTTTTATAATTAATATTCAAGTCATTTTTGGAGTCCTAATTATTTACTTAAATCCTCAAATGTCTCTTACTTTTGCTGTGTAAAAACATCATGAGCAAAGCAACTTATAGAAAAAAGAGTTTATTAAGAGTTTACAGTTTCAGAGGGTATCCGATGACCATCATGGCAGGGAGCATGGCACCAGAGCAGTAGGTGAGCACATTCAACTCTATGGACAAGTGGAGAAAGCTAACTGGGAATGACAGAGACTTTTGAAACCTTAAAGCTCTCCTGCAGTGGCACACATCCTCCAATGAGGCCACACCTCCTAATCCTTCCCAAACAGTTCCACCAACTGTTCAAATATAAAAGCTTATGGGAGGCATTCTCATTCAAATCACCACAACATCTCACACTACATAGTAACTCTAACTATATATGTATAAATGTAAGTTACAGGGCATGACTAAAGATACTGCATCAGAATTCAAGGATACCTTACGGAGTCAGAGACAAAATGCTGATAGACAATGCAGATAGGATCTTTGTGAGAGGTTAGGTAATGAACTCATTTATACAAATGTTGTAGATGATACAGGCAAACCAAGCTGCAGGGTCATGAGGTTGAATTCAAACTTTAGGACAGAGTATGAGCAGAAGCAAGATAGAGAAACATGGAGGCCACAGGGCTGAATTCAAACAGATGAACATTTTACAAGTTGTTCTTATTTACACATTTTCTTCATTTAAAATTTCAAGTAAACACAAAACTATTTTCATAACCTCAGATTTCAACAAGTGTAAGCTCTATAGTAACAACTAATTGTCACTAATGTTCTTGATCATTCTCACCAGGAGGTTATGAAATTTATAAACACTGTCAAAGGAGGAGTTTCCAGTTTCATTTATTTATTTATGTGTTATACTTATGCCCACTTTAGTAATTTAGGGTCTCATTTTTATATTGTTTCTTATTTTTCTAATGAAAACTTTTGAGCATCATATTTTAAAATGTTCCTTGATCCTTATTTCTCACAAGTTTTTAATGTGCAAGTTTGCCTAGTTACTAATGTGTGTTTGCAATATCTTCTGCTATCCTTAGGGTTACGTTTTAATATCTCCAAAGAATGTCTAGCAATATAGATATTACAAAATCTTTTATGTACAATATCCCCTATGCCTACACATATATATGTATCTATATATACATATATAATAGTTTTATTTATAAATTAAGAGCAATTGTCTGCGTACAGTCATGCTCACCTGCAATCTCTCAGGAGCATAGAGAGTTCAGAGGCACCCTGGTGTACATGATGTATTGAGACCAGCCTGGGCTAAACCATAATATCTTCTTGCAAAAAAAGAAAGAAAGGAAGAAAAGAAAATACTAGTATTTTAATAATAGTACCTAATAAAAATAATAAAAAAGAAAAAAAATGAAAGTGTTCTTATAAAGTTGTGTCAGTGTGGTCTCCCTCAAAAGATATATAGTATCACTATACTTTTTCCTTTGTGATATGCAATGCCTAAGTGATGAGATGATGTGAGATAGCTAACACAGACATTTTGACATGGAGTTACGTAACTATACAAGGACTACCTGAACACAACCTCTGCAAGACCATGATAGATCCCAAATGCCTACTGAGTGGCTAACAGGAAAGTAACTTGGACAGGCTTGAGGAGGGATGATTTGTGCTCCAGAAGCATAGGAGAGGTCTCACTGGACCACTTAGACTAGCGTGCAAGTTAAGACTTACGAGTTGTCTGTTTCTAAAATTTCTGTTTACTATTTGAATCATGGTTCGTTATAGGAATCTGATCTGTGAAAGAAACTATGGAAGTGGGTGTGCTATTGTATTTAGAACCCCCAAATCAGTAGCATAGGAGTTTTTGTGAGAGCACAGAAACACAGCAGTAAAACATCGGATTTGTCCAGTGCACACTTTCCTAAATGTAGTCAGTAGGAAAGGCTCTGCCTTTCTGTCTCAACTTTTCTGACACATACAAGTATTCATATTCTTGTAACTATTTATTTCATATATGTATGAATGTATATATGTGTGTGTACATGCATGCATGTAAGTATATGTGCATTACGCATGCAAGTATATATGCATGCATGTTTTTTTGGCTTTTAGTTGACTCTATTGTTTTAGAACTGCCCCCAGATTCAGTGCTGAAATTCTAACAAAAGACTCAAACAGCCTAATGGAAAATTCTGTATGTTAAGCAGTCTTCCTTCAGGCATGAATCAATGTATCCTGCCTTCTCCTGGTTAGCTATTGTGCCATTGTTGGATATTTAGGTTGCATCCTGTGGGAGTTCCCTCATCCCTGCTGTATATAATGAAGCTATACAAGATTTTTTTCTCCTGTTTCCTTTTGGATGATTTCCCAAAGCAGCATTGCAATGCCAGAGATGATGTGTGTGTTTGTGTATGCGTTAGCTCTTGTCACGTATTCAATAGTATAGTCATCTGTGATGCAGAAGCCTATCAACTTCCCCACCATTATATTTTTCATTTACTTTTGTAATTTGTCAGATATAAAAGTGTGTGCATACTAATTATCTTTATTCACAAGTTGCAATTTTGGAATGTATATCTTGTGGAAAATGTCTATAGATTCAGGTCAAAGAAATTTAAGGCTAGGGCCTTCTGACATTGGCCCAACAGAAATCTCAAAAGCTCATCTAGTTCAGCATGCTCCTGCCTCATTTTTACACCAGGAATTTGAAATGATTAGCGCCGGGAACTCCAACCTACAATGTTCTCCATATGTTTTCAAGACACCTTTGGCTCACCCCTGAATGCTTTCTTGAAAACCTCTCTTCTGCCTTTGTTGTTGTTACATACAGTTCCAGCAGCTTTCACTTGAAGAAGATACTTGCCAGTTTCATATATCAGAAACTTTGGGCTGGGGAGTGGGGGATATGGAAGACATTTTGTTTGCCACTGCAATTCACTGTGACCAGCAGTCTGTAGATTACACTGGTTTGCTATTATTGCCTATTAGTGTCTTGACCATCATTTATGTTTCATAATTTCATGTGCTGAGATTTTCAGGAGTTTCCTGACTAGAGATTCTGGTCATTTGCTGCTGTTGGGGGGCGGGCAGCATTCCCTTTCTGTGGAGTATCCATTTGTCTCTATAGCAAGGCATCTGCTACATAACCTGCCTTCATGTGTGGTTACTTGGACTCCAATGGCAAGAATCACAAAAGGATACTGGGAAAAATATTGGGAGACATGGCTTGGTGCTGTTGAGCACATTCTGCTCATGGAAATGGCCAGAGTTCAGCTCCCAGCCTCCATGTAGGGTGGCTCAAATGCTCGCAACCACATATAACTCCAAATCCAAGGAGACTTGATAACTCTGACCTCTAAGAACATCTACACTAATGTGTACAACCTTCACAGATACACATCATATACATAATTTAAAATGTTCAAAACTTTAAACAGATGCTGGGAGAAATTCATAGCCGTCACATCATTGCATCTCTTCCTCCAACAATGAACAATTCCCACATCACATGGGGAGGAGAATGAGACTTTGCCTCCTAATGGAAAACTATCAAAATGTTCCACCACTGAAACTTAAACAATTTAATGTTGCTTACAAGACTGCTCACTGTTTAGACTACAGTTCAGACATCAGCAGTGCTGATATTTGGGGCTTGACAATTCTTCTAGGCTGGGGGTAGGGAGATGGACCAGATAGTGCAGGATACTATACAGCACATCTGCCCTCTGCCCAAAAGATAGAACGCCCCAGTGTGACCATATAGTCAGAAATATATCAGACATTACCAAATGCCCCCTTAGTGGAAACTACGGAGAAAAAAAAATACTGTATTGAGAGCATTTCCTGCTCCTAGCCACATAGGACTGAAGTTATGAAGAGCAGGCTACAAGCTATCACTTTTCTAGGCGGCTTTAGATTAATCTTAAGCAAATTATTTTCTACTTGTTTGTTCACAAGAAAGATCAATGGTAATTGTTATAAAGGAAAGAACATTTTGTATATTGTAAATTCATAAACTGATATTCATTAATTTCACTTTTATTTATCTACTTAGAGGAACATTACAATTATGGCATGCCTACCATATGTCACTTGAGTGTCAGACACTGGGGAACTGGAAGAACAGCTGCTGAGGCAGCCTCTCCCTCCCAAATGCTAAGGTAGCTGTCACTATCCCAATGCATTTTTCTTTCTCCATGAAAGCCAAAGGCAGGGTTATGCTGCTGCCATTATGAGAAGTTGAAGGTATCATTTTTTGCATTTGATTTGTATACAATTTTTGTGTGTGTCTGTATCTGTAAGCCAAACATTACAGAGCTTAACTGTACATGCCATGTGCTCATTTTCAAAGAACTGTAACTTTTAAACCTGGTTGTTTTCATGGGGAGAAGGTACAGTCTACCTGCATTGTGATCCTTTTCATTCTGAAGACAATACCACTAAACCCAGATTTCTCGAGATCGTATGTGTGAGCAGAAGATTTTATGTGACCTATGACCATTTTCCATAACCAATTATATTTTTTTTGTAATTATTAGCTGCACCTGGAGTTGAAAACTGTTCACTTAATCCTTCCTGGGAGGGACCATGGGATGATACTATATATATTTTTGGTAAAACCCAAAATCTAAATATTGGTGTGCTTTTTCTGTGTGTCAGCAAAATGCAGTCATCTGTCATCTGGGTAGTCATGATGCAGCAGTTTTAGGACACTAAATGGAAATTTGTTCAGGACCTGCTCTTTTGTCTGTGGTAAAAGTGGGTGTGTCCTGTACAGTGGTGTAGTCTGTGAAAGTTCCCAAGAAGTACCCTAGTCTCAGGCAAACACAGTAACACTAAGAGCAAGAACAGAAAGAAATGGGCCTTCCAGTGTGCTCATCACAGGCTGGACACTTGGCTCAGAGTTTCTCATGCATTATCTGATGAATGGGAGGCACATGTATTGACCTATTTTATGGTGAGAAAGTAGTAGCTGTCATAGCCTTAGAAGCTTAATCACAAGGCTGCTGAAACCTCACAGGCCAAGCTCTTAGATATCACAGCCTACTAGTGTTCTTCTTTCATCAGTGGATTTTTACATTAAAATAACCATTAACTTTTGTCTTTGTCATAATCCTGCCATCCTAACACCATCAGATGTGAACAATCATTTTAGGGTTCTCTTACAACTACATAAAAGAAAATTGAGATGTTCTGTAGAATTCTAAATAGAAAACAAACTGTATATTTGTATGAACATAGGAATCACAGTGTATACTTTTAATACATGCTTTTATAAATTGCATTTATATGAAATAATAAGTAACATATAGTCATTAACGTTTCTACTAATCCATTCATCAGTAAGTCAGCTCAGCACCCTACATTCCCCTGCTTTAAACTAGACAGAACTCTGACTCATTTCTTTTTAACAGATCTTTGTTGCTCACCAACTATTATATAAGTAATTAATTGTTTAGAGGTCAGTTGGCTACTTGTTTTTTGTTCATTCAACAATTGCCACTGATAATCTCTACCATAAGTACTGAGCCATATGGCAGCTAAAAACTGTAAGCATGGTCCCTACTCTTCTGGACAAAGTAAGATAAGTATAAAAAAATATGTTGAGACTAAGCTTTAGCAATATCTCTGTACAAACCATGTCCCATACCCACACACAGCTTGATATTTTATTAAATATAAAAAGCTAAGATTATTGTCTTTCTCCCAATGTATTTCAATAACAGAGACATCAACTACAGCAAATTATTAAATTTTGTAATCCAGATTTCTGGATTAATTCATGTAAAAGAAAACCTATAGTGCTTTGAAATATCCTAACTCTTATATGATTAAAAACAACCCCAGACATTTACATGACATTAAAAATAAAATGTACTGAGAAGGGGATATATTTAACTGGTATAATTTCATCATGCTAAAATAAAAAATGAATCATGTTGTTGCCTTTAGAGAATTATTTTATAAAAACTATCATTTGAAGAGGTGATAAAAAATGTGCAGCCACAAACTGTTGGAAAAAGATTAATGTAGATGTGTTTGAGGAATAAATATTTTATTGCCAAGTTTTGAAACTGTTACTGGGGATTGCTTTTCTCATTCCAAGTAAGTATTTTGTCTATAAATTATTTTACTTCTTTGAAGAACTTTCCTTCCTCAAATTTTTGGAACTTCAACTTGTGCAAAAGAACTGTGTCTCCCATTACTCATTTTAATTGGTTGGGTAGAATAAAAATCATATGATATCAGAATTATATTTGATTATGAATAAGTAAGTAAAACATAATAAAAAACACAAAGAATTCTGGGTGGGAATGAGAGGGGTGTATTGTTGTGTATAAATTCTGTGTTATTTATTATGGCATGATAAATTGCCACATTTGCACTGATGTGAAATAGTATGCACTTTCCTGAGTTTGTGAGGGTCCAGAGTCTGGATTTGGCTTTACTGAAGTCTTTCCAAACTTTTGTAGAAGGCTGTAATCATTGTGTTGGGTGGAGGTAGGTCTTATTTGATATTCTACCTGAAAAAGGATTGCCTTTCTGTTTTTCATATTGATGGTTGGTATTAACCATGGTATTTGCTTCTATTTTTGCTTTTAATCATTGCATTTATTATATAAATTTTAGGGTCCTACTTTCATGTAAAAGCATGTACGTCAGGAGATGGGGTCACTGGAAGAGTTGCTATAGTGTGTCTTCACTGGTGGTGCGGGAAGAATCTCTGATGGGTTGGTATGTGAGAATAGCTGGGAATCAGTGAGAGTGAATGTGGTTCTCTGGAAGAAAGCTCATAGAAAGCAAGGAGACGGATTGAGATCATATGTTCAGGGGAGTCAAGGTGTCAGCTATTGAGCTTTAGGTAGATGTGAGAAGAGGTTTTTGAACAGTGGTTCTCACACTGTGGGTTTTGATCCTTGGGGAAGTCAAATGACCCTTTTACATTTAACCCTAAGACCATTGGTTAACATAGATATTTACATTATGATTCATAACAGTAGCAAAATTACAGTTACGAAGTAGTACAAAAATAATTGTATAGCTGGGGGTCACCACAACATGAGGAGCTGTATTAAAGGGTTGCAGCAGGTTGAGAACCACTGCATTGGAGGTAGACAGAGGACTGAGCATGCAGCATGAGCATCAACTACTTCCTGAGATGCAATTGGAGAGGAGGAGTACTGATCAAGGAGACACTAAAAAGGTGACGGGGAGGCTCAGATGATCAAGGAAGACCATAAAAAATAGAATCTCAACAAGGATGACACCAGTAGGCTTTGTGGAAGTGGATGAAGAAAAGCCCATGAAGCCTCAACTCTACACAGACAACTCTGAGTAATTGAGGAAAGCTGGGAGAGGAAGAGGTGGTCATCCCAGGGTAGAGCCCACCATTTGATTGCCCAGTGCCAGTCAGCCCTGAAAATATACACACAAGTGACATTATACAGACTGAATAGAATATATGTGTGTGTGTGTATTCCTAAAACACACACACACACACACACACACACACACACACACAATAACAAGTAGTGGAAAACTGAGGCCATGAATTTGAAGGAAAGGGGAGAGGCATATAGAAGGGTTTTTAGGAAATGGAAGAGAGACATGTTATAATTATAGTATAATCTGAGAAGACATTTCTTTTCTTTTTCCTTCTTTATTTTGTATTTAACAAAAAAACAGAAACATGAATTTAAAATGAGGAAAAGTTAACAATAACTATGAACAGGATAAGAATCATAAGCATGGCTTATCAAGGGTGGTAATGCAAATAAGATTGCTACACATATATTTACTTTGTGTTCAGCTTTCCCTCTGAAATTTTTTTTTCCCATCCCTGTATATCCTCATTCAAGGTCCCTTCCCCCTCCCACCACATCTTGACATTTCTCTCTGAGAAGACATTTTTAAAGACTGCAGAGAAAGAAAGAGTGTGGAACTGCGTGGAAAAAGAGGTAGGAAGAGTCTTGGAGGAGGTTATGGGAGGAAGAAAGTATAATTAGAATAAGTGTATGAAAATTATTTTAAAAAGGACTTTATAACAAAGTTCCCTGTGGGTGGAGGTATAACAAGAAGGACTCATCTTAATAATGATTGTTTCCCCACCATCCTGCCTGAAGATGTGCAACACTAACTTTGTAATGAGCAAGGCAGGTAACAGGCCCAGACTTGCCAACTACATGAGGTCAAGAGAAATGGTGGAGAGACCAGACAGGAGAGGGGCTTCTCTCTCACACAGAAGGCATTTAGGGAGAAGTTGAAAATGAAGGAATTTCAAGGCATTCTTCCAGCATCTCCAGGGCCAGGAAGATTATTTTACTGTCTCCAGCTCAGCTGGCAAGAGACAGTGAGTCTGCCAAATGCAACTCACCCTCCTGCATCCTTTTGAAAATGAAGAAAATCTATTGAATTGCTAGGCAGCACCAAGTCACAGTAAATGGATGCAAGAAATAATTACAGTGGGGTTTTTGAGATGGTTCTTTCTTTCAAGATCGAATTCTTGAAATGTGAAAAGGCCTTGAAATGACCTGAGTGCATGAAGTCATTCTCCAGGGCTTGATACCATTTCTCTTCTCATTCTCCTCCCATGCTCCCCATTAGCTCCCCTAAACACAAACACACACACACAAACATATCACTTTGAATTTTTTATAAACATATAAACATTATGTGAAAATTCTGGAATATATTTATATTTGTCTTCATATTTCTATATGTTCCCAAATGGACAGAATCTTTGAAACAAAAAATTGAAAATTTCTGTTGAGTTAGATTTCTCCTTCTCTGGCCTGCCAGCCCTGAGTGACAAATACTACAGGCAAAATACCTCAACTAACCAACTAATAGAAACTTATTTTCTAATAGTTATGAAGGTCAGCATTCTAAATATTTTGGGAACAATGGCTGAAAAGGAAAGGGCTCTTGAAGATGGATCTTCTTCCCCTATTTCTTCTCTCTCTCTCTCTCTCTCTCTCTCTCTCTCTCTCTCTCTCTCTCTCTCTCTGTGTGTGTGTGTGTGTGTGTGTGTGTGTGTGTGTGTGTGTGTGTGTGTGTGCTGAGAGAGATGGCCATTATGTTGCTTGCTCTTCTTCACATGTTGGATTGGAGTTCAACTGTGATGGCCCCATTCCATTTGAGTCACTTCCTGACAGTCTCTATCTCTGATTGCACTCACTGTAGGAGTGGAGAGCACAACATCCCTTGAGCCTGGATACTATATTTAGATGTTTCTTTTTGATCACACAAGTGATGCTATATCCTCTATTTAAACGTAGAATAATTGTCCAATATATGATAAATATATTCCCTGTAAACACATATTCGTGAACTAGAGAAAGATGTTACTGTTCACAGCTATGTCAAGTATGCTTGACACAGGCACCCCTTGACCCACTCCAGCTGGTCTCATAGTGTTGGTTTGCAAAGGCTAGGTGAACATCTGCCTGTTTAATGAGTTGTCCTACAGGAAAGAGGAAATAAACTTGTGAACTTGACTTTTTACAGCAAGGGCTTGTAAGCCTATTCTTTGTCCTGAGGGGATATGTTCATCTACAAATGCAGCCCAATATAAGCCCAACACTGTGTGAAAAGAAGAGAGAGCAAAGGTTCTACATTCTTATCATATATAATTTTCCTGAGTTGAACAGTGATACCTCTCAAAAGTAAGTCATCACTTAGTCCATAAAACCTATGCCTATTGATGCACTGGCTAGTTTTATGTCAGTTTGGTGAATGCTAGTATTGTCTGAAAGGAGGGAACATCAACCGTAAAAATGCCCACATAAAACTGAGCTGTAGGTAAGCCATTGGGGTATTTTCTTAATTAGTTACTGACATGGTAGGGCTCAGGCTGTTGTGCTTGGTGTCACCCTGAGTTGATCTTGGATGCCAATGCCTAAAAATGCATCCTGAATAAGTCATAGTGAAGGAACAGGAGGTAAGCATCACTCTATGGTCTCTGCATCACCTCCTGCCTCCAGGTCCCTGCCCTGAATGCCTTTGAATATGAACTGTGATATGGAAGTATAAGCCATTTCTTCTCAAGTTGCTTTTGGTCATAGTGTTTCATCGCAGTAATAGAAACTATAACTAAGACAATTGTCTTACTTGGCAAAAGGCTCTTTATATAGTACCTTAGGGAGAATGTTGATATAAACGCAGATGTTCAAGCTGCCTCCAGGCTTAGAAGGAAATATGGGAAATCCTCATTGGAAACTGGAGGAAATGTGACTTCCCTTGCATTGTGGCAGGAAACTAGATCTAACTGCCTATAAGTTGTACAGAAATCACAGTTGTGAAGCTTAACCTTGGATTATTAGCTCAACAAACTTCCAGATATAATGCTGAAGGGAAGCTTGTCTTTTCCTTGGTAATATAGAAACTGTGAAAAGAAGAGACGGGTTGAGTAACAACCAAGAATCATAATCCTTGATGATTCAGAAAATTCTCAGCCTACCCAGATTGTAGCATATAACATTCAGAATGCTTATGTCCCTCCATATTTTGTGTATTGAAATCTTTAGTGGCAGTATTTAAAGGTGAGCACATGGGAGGCAGTTAGGTTATAAAAATTGGTTTCTTTAAACAAAAAACTGGACATCGGTCATCTGTAAGCTAACAGAGGGCTCTTACTGTGACCTAGCTTTTCAGGCATCCTGACTTCAGATTTCTAGTCTTCAGAACTATGAGAAATAAACTCCTGGACTAGCCCCTGATGGCAGTCCAAGCAAAGAAATATTATGAATTTCATCATTACAAAAAGCATGCTTAGCACAAAGGCCAGTGCTTGGCTTCAGAACTTTTTCTAAACAGACTAGGATGTTAATAGTGGGTCCTCAACTATCTTGGCACAGCCAGGTTATCCAGAACAAAGACAGTTACCCAGGAAAGATCTGCTAATGATTGTTTATCTATTGGCAGAGATTCTGTGACATGCATTACAGGTTTAAAAGGTTTTTAAGGATGCTGTGACTGTAGAAATGCTACCATTTTAAATGGGAAGAGCAAGAACCAAATGGCCTATGGGTAGCAAGGCCTGTAGTGCTAATAGTTCATGGGACAGAGTCATGAATGACAGAATTATTCTCAGATCTCATAAAAACTTCTCAAAGACTTTGAGACTGGTGGTTATTTCATCCTGATTTCTGCCTTTTGGAACAGAATCAACTTTCTGTGCCTGCCAGAACTATTATATTTTGGAAGTAGATGATTTGTTTGGAAGCCCAGAGATGAAAAGAAATTTTGCTCTGGGATATAGTACTAAAATATCACTCATAACTGATTTGGGCTGTGGTGGGTTGATAATAGCTGAGATTTGGGGCCTAAAGTTGGTATAGAATGGGTTGTAACTTTTGGAGAAATACGATGTATTTTACATGTAGCATGAATGTGACTTGGCAGGAAGGCAGGTAGCAAAGAAAGATGGACTTAGTGGTCATTTCTGAAAAAAGTGTTTATATCCTAACCATTACAACTAGTAAGTGCTACCTTATTTGGTAAAAGGTTTCTACATTCAAAATTAAGTTATGGCTCTTGAAATGAAACATCCTTCTTTTTTTTTTATCAGGAAGGCCCTAAGCCCAACAATAATGTCCATATAAGAATGATACAGAGACAGATATGACATAAACAAAGAATTTAAGTGACAGCATGTCAGAGTAGAGCAATGCAGGTACCAGTTGAAGTGTGCCCTTAGTACTCAGAGGCTAAAGGAGACAGGAAATAGATTCTTCCCTGGAGGCTCATGAAGACTCACACTCTGAAGACTCCCTGTCAGTTTCTTACAGAACAAGTCCCTGTCATTTTAAGCCATTGACTTTATAGTAATCTTCTGTGGTAGACACAGGAGACTAATGTATCTGTTAGAGCATGCACAGAAGGACCAGAGACCCAGAGAGACTGTCTTCTCCAACAGGAATTCTCTGCTAGCTGCTCCATGTTGACTAAAATCTTGAGTCATTTCACCTCCACTGCTGACTGTGTGTGGAGGTAGATAAGATAAAAGGCAGGCCGATGGCACCAACACAGACTAAGCCTCCATGTTGACATCCCTCTTCCTGTAATATTTCACCTTTATCACTCTGTCATCGCCTTTATTTTCGAGTTCTTCTACATTCTCTCACAAAGTCCATGGTTTCTTTGCTGGTCCCTCTTCAGTAGCCCTGCTTTTATTGTCTGAAGCAGTTAGTCAAGAAGTTTCCTAAGCAAAGGTGGTTCCTTCCTAAGTTACATAAGCATCCCCCCATTAAATACAATTAGTTGTAGCATTGACATTTTATAGTTTTTATTTGTGTTGATGTGTTTACCTCTGGGAGTCTTTGTGCACATTGTGCATGCAAGTGTTCTCAGAATCAAGGAAGGGGCCCAGAGTCCCTGGAACTGTAGGTTCAGGTAGTTGTGAGTTGTTATCATGGATGCTGGGAACAATCAGGAAGCAGAGACAGATCAGTGCTTGTGTCCAGTTCTCTGTCTCCTCATATGCTTTTGAATAAACAAAGAGCATTAAAAGAGTATTTAGGAAAGTTAAAACCAGGGCAGGGATGACTCAGTGGTTAATAGCACGTGCTGCCCTTGCACAGAATAGAATTTTAGTTATCAATATCTGTGTCTGGTGGTTCATGATTACCTCTCACTCCAGCTCTGGGGATCCAGTGGCCTCTTTTGACCTCCATGCTCATACATGCACTTAATTTCTTTTAAATCCTTAAAGAAGAACATGAAACTATATGAAAATTTGGCTCTCTTCTTGAGGAATTAATTTCTTACTTTCTTTCTTTATTACTGTGGTAACATACCCTGACAAAAACAGCTCAAGAAAGACTTCAGTCTAGTTCCCAGTTCCAGGGTACAGTCAATCCAGGAAGCAGGAGCTAGAAATGCCTGGTCACATCACATCTGCAAACAGGAAGCAGAGACAGATCAGCGCTCTTGCCTAGTTCCCTGGCTCCTCTGATGCAGTCTAGGACCTCTTCTCCATGAATGGCCCTACCTGCACAGATAGGCAAGTCTTCCTAATTAACTAATCAATTCTCCTATAAATCTAATCAAGATAGCCCCCACAGGCATGCCTAGAGAATAACCCTTCACTTCTCTCCTCAGTAATTCCAAAGCCTATCAAGTTGATAATCAACACTAGTCACCAGAATACCTAAAGTCAAGGAAGTGCTTTGGAAAAGATTTCCAAAAAAAAGTGCTATTAAAAAATCAACTTGAAATAAATTTAATCATTTAAACTGGGAGACAATCATCTAAGAACTACAAACTATAAAATGAAAAACTCGTATGTAATAAGGACTTCTAATTACTTTGTATTATGAGAAAATATATTAATTAATAGAATTTCTGTACATGGAAGAAGTCTTAAGCTAAAGTCTCTATTTTCAGAGATTGAAAATATGAGCCTTTGAGAAGGTAAGAAACTTGCTCCCATGCAGCACAACTGATGTCAAGTCTTGGTCTTCCTTACTCCTGGTACTTTCTTATTTGACTTAGCTACAATACTCTGAGTTACATTCTGTAATTCAGATGAGCAAGCAGAGCTAAACATGGAGTCATCAGACTCACTTCAGTCCATTCCCACAGAGTATGATGGTATGTAAGGAGAAGTGTCTCCATTATAGAAGGACCAACAATATGTAGGCTGAAAGACCCAGATTTACAGATCTGTAAGTGCAGGAGTCCACTGTTTCTGGAAGGTAGAGTCCTGGTTGGTAGAAGCTACTGATGTTTTTCAGGCACAGAGGGAAAGTCACTTGTGCTTTGGGGTGTCATGTCCAGCACACACTCCTTATATGAGTAACTTAGAAAAGGGATGGGATTTTACTATTCTCCTCATCTGTGGTGGGATGAATGGGAGTAGCTTATATATTTAAATGCTTACTACCATATTGGTGGGATTGTTTGGAGAAGGATTAAGAGGTATGGCTTTATTAGATCAAACGTCAGCTCTGCTACTGCTCCAACACCATACCTGTGCTCCCCATCTTGATGGTCATGGACTCACTCTAAGATATTATGTGAAAGCCTAATCAAATGCTTTTTTTGATAGGTTGTTTTAGTCATGGTGTCTCTTCATAGCAATAGAAACATAACTAACATAACCCCCTACACTAAGAGTGGAGTGAGCTATGTAGTATTTGATAAATGCTTGTTGACTAAATAAAAAGTTAACAAATGAGATAAGTCTGCTTAGTAAACACATGTATGAAATAAATGCCTACAGAGGTCAGAAGATAGAAGATTCCCTTGGAGCTGGAACTGGAGTTATAGGTGGTTGAGCCACCTTATGTGAGCATTGGAAACTTAACCCGGGTCCTCTGCAAGAATTACAAGTGTTTTTAGTATCTGAGACATTTCTATGGCCTTGGAGTTATAATTATTAAAAAACAAATCCTTTAGCTTGCTAGAAATAATTAAATTGCTTAAGATTCACAAAGTATGTTTCCCTACATTATTTAATAAATAAAATAAATTAAAAATTCATGATAACTAGCACAGTATTTCTGAGGTTCAGCCATCTAATGCTAGGCACTGAGCTTACACTTTGTGAGAACAGAATATCCCTCTGAACCTCCTGGAAATGTTTGCTTCCCTAAGAGTGTCCCTGTGCCTTCATCATTACTGTAGATATTAATCCTGATGCACAGCTGGCTTCTACAGCTGCTGACGGCTAGAATCCACTGGGGTTGCAGAACTATGTTTCATTTTTTTCCAGCATTATTGGCAGCCTGTATTTCAAACTCATGAAGGGATAGGTGTATGGTTCTCATATTGTTAGTGATCCTTTAGAGGAAACAGTATTGCTCCTGAAACATAAGCATAGCTCTGTAGAAAAGGGCCCATTAGGATCCAAGACATAACTGTGAAAACAACTTGACTGATTCTAGTTCATCTCTTCCAGTCTTAACTCTTCTCTTAACCCAGGTTATTCATGCACATCTCCTTATGTTTCCCTACAAATGAACCATTCCTGATTGTAGTCAGAAGTTTCTCTGTCCTGCCCAGCCAGTCCCACAGCCATTTAGTCCCAAATAATGACACAAAGGCTTTTTAATTATAAACTGCTTGACCTATGGTTCTGGCTTTTTGCTTACTAACTCATACACTTAAACCAACCCATGATTATTATTCATGTTTAGCCATGTGGCTTTTTCTCAGTACAGCATTCTCATCTTCCTCCTCTTCATCTGGTTGTAATCTATTCTGCTCTTCCTCTTACCAGAATTTTCATTGTCTGGTCTCCCCACCTATATTCCCTGTCTGCTTAGCTTTTGGCCAGTCAGCATTTATTAAACCAATATTTACAATAACAAACATCGACAATGTATAATAGCATAGTCCCACAGTACCTGCCCCATTGTCCTTCAGTGCACATAGATAGACTTCAATCTGCATAGGTCACATGGTTAGACTCTACTGCAAGAATTGCTATGAATATGCTTCCATAACCTCTGTAAATCACATCAAAGAAGTCAAGTTTCTTTTGAGGATAAATTAATTCAATCCCCAACTGTGGTCAATTATCTTGTAAAGTTGAGCTCCAGAATATAGTAAGAAAATAAATTCCTCATTTAACAAAACATAATTCTTAAATGTTTCTGGTTTCTAAGAAAACTATTTTGGTAGCAGCTGCCAACTTTTAGAGAAGGGGGATCATCAAACTGCTTTATAATAAACTCCAAATCTATATGAGATAACTTAAACTTAAGTATCTTGTTATCTGGTTGAGACACATTAAAATAGCAGCATGCCAAGTAAAAATCAAGGTTGATTTTTATTTTGAAAGTAGGGGAAGAAGTTAACCGCCACCCCACCCATTACCCCCACACATGTACCAGAGAAATGATGCTTATATCTGTAGTGCATTTTGATGACATTTACTTGAATACTCTGGATTGGTTACTGTCAACAACTGGCTAACAGGTAACTTTTGATGAGTACTTTAAAAATTCTTATTGGATAATGAAAGCTTTCTAGTCTGGGTAATCATATGCTCCTGATAAAATGAAAATTAGTTTGACACTTACTGCATCTGATATAGAATCTTACATAAATAAAGAAGGCTATGGCTTTCTGAGACTTAACTATTCGCCGTTACCACACTCAACTCTTCTGTACCTGTATCTGGCTGCTGACCATGACAGTCCTTGTGACTGGAATGAGTTTGTCCCTCTGTATAGAGTGAATTCCAGGCCATCTGGCAACACCGAGGTTAGCTGCCTCTACTCCAATCCTATTTTAACATTTCACTTACTTTTATTGAGGATTGGTATATCATGCTCTGTTTCTATGTTTATCATGTTATGATGTAATTTTTCATTTTATTGTCAGCTTGAAAGAGTAGAAAGTGAGAGAATTTTCCACATCCTGGGGAATGTGCAATTCCCCAGGATGTGGAAAATATCATGGCCCAAAGGCTTTACATACATATTTGTTGAATGAACTATTTCTTAGTGCTTATAGGCATATAGGCATGGTTGAAAAGGGAAGTTTAAGATAAATTAAGCATAGTTCTTAATACCCATCATTCCAAATGTTTGAATTACAAAGGAGAAATAGATATTGAGTTGGACAGGATACTTTATATTCAAGTATTAGATTTATAGGTACCTTTTGCTCAATGTGAATTGATAGCACAGATACTGAGTACTGAGATGCAGGTACATTTTAGGAAGGAAATAAGTATTTGATAATACTTAGATCTATCAAAAGAAGCAGAGTCTCAAGGAAATAAGTTAAATATCAGAAAAGGAGAATTTTAGGAATAAATGGTGGTGATGACAAGTGACATTTTATGAGAACATGGACAGACTATTTATTAACTGAACTTCTAAACAGTAATGCTGGAGAAAATGAGCCATGTCAATACTTGAGAAAATACTTGGACATAAGCAATAAGAACATTTAAACTTCATGAATTTTACTTTATTTGTTAATTGGTGATAATGGGCTCTGCAATCACACAAAGTTATTCTGGGGTTTGAGTAAACAATGATAATTCTGTCATTGGCATGAATACATGACCATTAGGATACTGTAGGTTTTAGTGCGATTTTGGATACAATGGGATAATGGATAAAAGGATAAATGCTATGGCTTAAACGATAGAGGAAAATGTTGGGAGAAAGTATTTTTAAAAAAATAATTGTACTTATATTTGAGGGATGGTTCTCTGGGTTTTCTTATTTCTCCCTCAGTTCTTTTATATTCAAAATCGTCAGTGAGAAATATATGTCAATTTAGACTGTGTTTTGTTCAGTAAACATCATTTTAGGTGGGGATGCTGTAGTGATGGCTAAGCAGCTGAGAACACTTCTATGCAAGTATGAGGGAGGGCATTCATTGAAAAGCATCAGTACTGATGTAAAGCCAATGCAAACCCAGCTGTAACCCCAGTGCCCCTCACCAAGTAGCGGGAGGAGACAGAAGAATGTGGGGTTTACCAGCTGCTAGTCTAGCTCAAGGTTCAGTGATAGAACAGGATGTCTAACACTGTTCTCCAGCCTCCATATATGCATGGACATGTGTACTATCCATGTGCATCAAACACACACACACACACACACACACACACACACACACACACACATACACACAAATATTTCTTTAAGTGTTGAGAAAATATGGGTAAAAATATTTCAGGTCTCAACCAGAATTTTGCCCCCAAGGAGCTTGCATTTTAGTTGATATAAGTATGGATTCTTGAGAAAACTGCAGAGAATTGTCACCCCAGTGAGAGGACTCTGGAAGACCTTATTGCTGCTCAATGGAGGGATTAAGGAAGTCCTTCAATCAGAGACCTTTCAAACACAGGCTAATATGATGAATGATTTCCAAAACCTAAACCTAGAATTTGGATAAAGCTACATGCGGTGAGACAAGTATCAAAGACCTTGACGGCAATGTTCTGGGCGTGTTCAAGGATAGGAAGACATGATGGGACCTAGTGAAACAAGGAGAAAAGCAGAGGGATGAAATCAGAAAGCAACATGAGCACCAGATAGAGCTTTGGAGCTCTGTGGGGAATTGAATTTTCTCAGTGCTAAAGACCTTGGGGCATTTTAAACAAAAGATGAATTGACTTATTACATTTTAAAAACAACTTTCCAAATATACATTTATAACATACATTAATATGCATACATTTATACATTTATAATACAATTAGACTGTTAAAGTAAATTCCAATTTCCTTATTTGCAAATCAATCACTATATATCTGTATGTATTTAAAATAATGCAATTATATAGCAGAATTTTAGTCAAAAATGGATGACACAGAGTAGCATGGACCCTTAAGAAAGGGAGAAACAAGTGGATTGGTATGGAAATTGGGAGGAGTTAGAGAGAGGAAAGATAATAATCAAAATACATTGTATGAAAAACCTTTTAATAAAAATTTAAAAGATTATGTTTGTCAAAAGAATAATGGTGATTTTGTGTGTTTATGTACATTTTATGATTGCATAATAACAACAGCACTAAAGAACACATTTCTTAAAACTTGCCATTAAATGAAATAAGTGCATATAAATGGAACACATCATAAGATTTAACATTAAATAATAAAACAAACTCTGTCCTGATTCACTTCCTATTACATGATTTTCCAAGGTCTAACTTAATATTGAGAGGGAGCTGCATGACTGTATGTCCAGCCACACATGTTCTTTCTGGTATGAGATATATTTAAAGAATAGTTTGACATCACCTCTCAAGCTTTACCTAGTATATGTAAAACTTGATATTCAAATAGTATTTGCTAAGTTCTCATAATGGGTAAAGATGAAATATTGATTTAAAACACAAACATTCTGAATGTGTCTTTCAGTATTCTGCTTAATTTGCTGTTATTTTCTTTTGCATTTTGCTTTTTCAGTAAAAAGGACAGTGGTCCTCTGAAGAGACAGATGTCACAGGTTAAATTTCCAAATGTTGACCCATGCAGATTATGTCACAGTGTATTTCAAGATTAATATGTGCCCTTTTCTTCCTGGCAAGTTTATATTTCTAAGAAATATTAAGCTGGGTGTTTGTGAGTGAGCAAATGCCCAGTAGAATATTTTTGGCACTTAAAAAGGCACACTGAAGACTTCAACTCCCAAAAGCATCATGAGTGACTTCATTTTTCCTTTGGAGGAGTCTATAGAATCTCCTCCCATAAGTTCAGAAGCACAGTGTTAAACCAGTTTCATCCAGGCTGTCAGTGTGTGAAACTATAGACATCTGAAACATTATGCAGCCTTAATGTGGCCCCAAAGTGAACTCTTCCTTTGTGAAAATAAAGGGTACAGGGATGGCAACACTAAGTTTAAAGGGTCCAGGCTTTTAAGTTTTAAGCTCTGCAAAGGTAAGTACTGAAACTACACAGCATGTGGTACAGTGTCATCTTTCCAAATCCACAAAGCCTAGTTTCTACAGTGTGAAGAATGCCAAGCATTAATGCCTGCACTGCCAGACAGACAGTGCTCTTCTCTCCCTTTCCATCAGAAACAAGAAATTTTTTTTAAATGTCTAGCAGGTATTGTCTCCTTTGGTTTGTTCTGTTTTCCATGGCTGCCATTTATTGATCCTCAAGGAAGAAAAATTAAAAAACAAAAGTGCTTTTGGCATTTCCCACAGGAAGAGAAAGATAATGCATCATTTCCTAAATCTTTAGCCTGTAAACATCATTTTCTGGGAATGATGTTGATTTCCTAGGCTATGACTTTCCTCCCTCCTCAGCACTGTGTTTTTAACACACATTTCTTATGGAGACCATGTCAAGGACAGGACACCCTAGAGACACGGTGCATGAGTAGCTTAGAGTCTTGCTCTGTAGAGAAAGACAACTAGAATTTAAATTACTTTATAATTCTTAAAGATAGTACAATAATGCCTAGTATCTTGATTTGGGTTCTTGTTCAAATCCTGACCTTCTCTTACCAGTTGACATGAGAGAATCACCTGGAACCTCAAAAATCTTTGTGAAGCAAAGATACTTTCGGAGACTGTTTCCTGGAGATGCCTCTAGGAGAATTAACATAATGAATTGTGCATGGGTATCTAGACCTATACTAGGGCCCACATAAGTAATTTTGATGAAGTAGCTATTATTTCTTATCAGTACTGATAAGAAGAACAGTTATCTGGTCAAACAAGGTTTTATTTAAAAAACAGAACAAAAACAAAAAACCCTATGGTCTTTAACAATTATATCATGTGCTTATGTTAAAAATTGTAAATGTGGCCTATGTTCTCAATTTTTAAATAGGTGTTTTAAATTGTCTGGCATACAATGTTGGCCTCCAAGAAGCAAAAATATTTTCCGGTTCTTCAAGTGAACAATTTGGCTATGCAGTGCAGCAGCTCACAACCTCACAGGGCAACTGGTAAGACTATATTTTTCCTTATTATGTCAATAAAGTATAATTGCATAAATGTAATATTTGAATCCATTTTTAATCCAAGTAGATGCTTGAATACACTTTTAAGGAATCGTGCCTTAAAATTGTTCTTAGTCTCTCGCCATCTTACTCAGAACCCACCAAAGTGCGCTTGCCTCTGTCTGAAGGACGTGTTGGGAATTAAAGACACACTCAGTTTTTTGTTTGCTTATTTCTTTGACCAAATATTTTTAAATAAGGGTTTTTTTTCAGGAGTTGATAAATGCAGACTGATAACTAAAGGATACTAGAATGGTACTACTATTGAGGCATCTCCAGGAAACAGTCTCCGAAAGTATCTTTAATATATATATATATATAAAGTACATGCATATTTATACACATACATATACATATAATAGATATATACATATATACACATTACTAATTTAAATTTGCTGTGAAAGTAATAGAGAAAATTCAGGGAAATCAGATGATTCTGGAAATTATGTAGAGGAAGGATGAGTTCCTCCCATCTCCAATTTGATGCTCATTTGTGAGCAGGTCCTTTGAACCCAACGTCTCCTTGTGGCACAAGGACTTAAGCTCTTCCCATTCAGTTTGGAGCTTTAGGACCTGGTCTTCATCCTCTGGATGCTTTTAAACAATAACATAAATAGGAGGTGACTTTTCAGTGAGAACTACCATGTATACCCTTCATGTTGTGAACTTGAGTTTGACTCACTAATCCACTAAGTTAAAAAAAAAAAAAAAAAGATTATCTTAAGTCCATGATATTCCTGCATTGGAGCATGCTTATCCTTGTGATGAGGAAACAAAATGAAACTCTCATGGTTCATTTAAGAAGGCATTTAGAAGAAGCACATAGTGAGCTAGGATTAAAATGATGGAGACAGGTAGACTGTCTCCATCTTACTCTGAGGAGTGAGTCTTCTACTCACTCTGGGGAGATCCAGAAAGCAATCGCTGTTGAAAGTAGCCTGTCACGCTGATCATTCAAGGGCTATTATTTATTGCAATCATTTAGAGTACAGGAGGGATCCGCAGTCCTACCAACTATCATTTTTTTCCTTTAATTACCATAGAGAAAAAAGTAAGCTTGAAAGGTGGTACAGGCCACGTTTGTACCTTAGATTCCAGCTTACTAAGATGCTAATGAAACTAAGATTGGATCTCCTTCTAAGTAAGAAATCCATAACTATTTGTTGAGGCTAGAGACATGCCTCTACAGTTAAGAGCATATACAGCTCTTGCTGAAAACCAGTTTGGCTTCAAGTATCCTGTAAGACACTATTAACTGCTTATAATTACAATTCCAGAGGTATCTGCCACCTGTAGTCACATGCACGCATTTGCAAACAGATATAAACACATATCTTAAAATATTAAATTAATAACCATTTGCTGAATGACTAAACAAAAGGCCTGTTTCCAAATGATTTGCCCCAGGTGAACTATTTGAGACGACCTTAAGATATATGAACCTAAGAAGACCTTCGCATGAACTTCAGTGGTCTACTTCAAAGGCACAGCCTCACTAAAAACAATCTGTCATTGAGTTTGAGGTTGTTCTCTTTTCAGTATCCACTTTTCTTTTTTGTGGCTATTATGCTTTTAATGGAGATATAAAACTTATCAATGCGAAAGAATGTTTCATATCCTTAGCATAGTGATTAACTTAAATTACGTTTTAATAATACAGCGTGTTAGACCTGAAAAGAGAAACTATGAAGTTCCCTGCAACTTAAGATGTTGGGAAGGCTCCTTAAATTGTTTTTACTCACCAACTTTATAATACTCAATGGCAATTGGGGGACATAAGAAAATATGAAGCACTTTTCATGTGATTCAGAGCTGTATGGTAATGTTACTATGTGACCATAAAATTTTCCCACACAAGTACTTCTAATAGCATAGGCAGTTCAGAGGCATAGAAAGCAGCTATGTTATCCTGGAGAATTGTAAAACATAAATCCTGCTACTCCCCTACAGAGAAACTTTCTAAAATGTGGGCATAACTCATGGATGTCAGCTTCAATAAACACTCCAAGGCACAAGTGTTGGGGGCACAGCCTGTTGATGTTGCTGCACCATACTTTTGGAGGCTCAGGATGCTATGCTTAAAGTGACAGGACATTGACTTTATCCCTAGATAAGAGCACCAAGTGTCAAGCTCAGCTTCCATTTACACAAGATGCACCAATAAATCCTTAGAGTGTGAGTGGTCAGGTACTACATTCCTACCATATCTTGCCTTTCTGTTTTAGTTGGCCTGGGCTCTTTAAAGACAAGGTATGTAGGGGCGCTGACTGCCCTAAAAGTGATCTTGAAGCAAAAAGTCCTTTTCAAAGAGCTCACTGGATACTTCGAAAGGAATAATGGCAACAATTGCATTAACTTAATTTCTTTCAAATGAAAAATGTTAGAAATGACATGTGAACTAGATAACTGAGGAGTAATTTAAAAATTGCAATAAGTAATAGACATTTTGTAGGGGAAAATAGTATTAGCAAGGTTAATTATTTGTGTGAAATATTCTATATATCAATTGAACAGAAAAATTTCAAACCACTAGAAGCCCATAGCAAGAGGCACACCTAAAAAAGTCAGGAAAAATTTACATTAACACATTTGATATAGAAATATTTCACTTTTAAAATTAATGTTTGCCGTGGAAGCTGCTAAAGGCCAGTGTTCTGAATTGCTGTCTCTAGTATGGGAGTGGGTTACGTTGGTGCTTCCCTAAGAAGGAACTGAATCACCTTAACATCAAGCCTCTTTTGCACTAATTTGATGATTTCTGTTTATCGGTTCAAAATTAAGCAGAAGAGGAATTAAGATGACTAGTCAAGCCTGGAATAAACAATGGTTTGGCAAGTCACAGTCACTCAGCTCAAGGATGTGTGGTAATCTGCAGGAATGCTACTCAATGCTAGTAGTCCATTGCTTCACCTCTGTAGAGGAGTTCTATATAGCCATTTGACTTTATCTTCTTTAAGCTGTATACAGGTGAAAAGATCACAAACTGCTGGGAGGCCATAACAATCTGGGCCAAAGTTACGTTCTTGAAGGGATGAATTAAGAAATACTGGGCTTTCTTTCGAAGTAGACACTTATCTTCTCCAGAGAACTGGTTGAGGTTTCCCACTTTCTTTCCTGGTAAGACCCAGTCAGCATTGCTGAAGAAACTGCAGGCTTTAGGAGAAGTCTGACTATTCTCCAAGGTCTGCTTTGGAGTGAGCCAGTCTTGTGGGTTAGTACTGGGTACATAAGGAGCCTGATGACCAATGGCTGGTTTGCTTACAAGAAGCCATTCACTAAGAGCTGTGCTGCTGGATGCTGACTTCTGTTCTGGCACCTGGATATAGCCTCTTTTCTCTAGGAAAGGCCCAATATGTGAAGTGCTAGCATGAGCCATCAGATGCTCAGGAACTTGAATTGTCTTAAGGGATCCAAATGAGGTGATGGTCTGGCGCAGGGCAGATGTTCCTGCTTCAAAGAGTAGGACAGTCGAATCTTCAGGCTTAAGGGCTAAACTACCCAATCTCTCCAGGCACAGAGAGACTTGATTGGTGAGATATTTGTTCTGGGTGTACTCCAGTTGATGAATAAGACAATTGAATTGGCCCATTAGCTAATAAAGCTGCTGCAGTGTCTCCTCTTTAAGCTGATAAATGAGATCTACTTGTTCATTGAGCCACACTTCTCGACTCTGAAGGCATTATAGATGGTGACTTATGCAACTGTGAATCTGAGATTTCACCTCTCGTAAATTATCTTTAATTTGCTGTTCGGCCCGGAGTACTCAACCAATAGCAAGCTCCAGCTCTCTCCATGCATCACTGCACCTCAAAAGTGTTTCTCTATTACTGTAGCAGCCATTCTGTTCCAGGGAATTGTTCATTCTGCTCACTGTTCCAGCTGGTAGCACTTCTTCTGGTGCCACTAGTGGACCTTGGACCGACTGGACACCAAGCCAGGAAAGGATCCAGTATCCACTTTTCAAAGGCAGAATAAATTGTAAACAGAAGTTTCTCTGTCCTGCCTAGTCCCTTGGTCCAGATTAACCTTTCCATCCATGGTCCTGTAGTCACTTAAAAATAATTATTCAGAGGCTTACATTAATTGTAAACTGTTGGCCTATGCCTCAGGCTTCTTACTTGCTAGCACTTACATCTTAAGTCAACGCATTTCTATGAATCTGTGTATCACCATGTGACTGGTGTCTTACCGGTACTTTCACGTCTTGCTCCTTGGGTGGTTGGGCCATGCCTGCTCTGACCTGTCTCTCTCCTCCCTCTGTGTCTCTTGGAATCCTCACCTGGTTGTCTTCTGTCTTGTCATAGGCCAGAACAGCTTCTTTATTAACCAACAGGAGCATATCATTTCCTTCAGTCAGTATCTAATCATCAGCCTGTACAGACATACTGCACCACACAGAAGAGAAGAGACAATACAGGTCTGTCTAAGGAGCTGAATCCTATGAAGGGACAAAGAAGAAAAGAAAATAGCAAAGCTAGTGGGCAAGTCCGGCCTAATCTCACTGTCTCCATCTTGCCAAGCAAAGAAACAGAACAGGCCAAGCCATGGACAAAATTACCTAATCCACTGTGACTGGATACTGTGTCTATGTGGGGTGCAGGAAATAGCGCATAGAACTTGCCCTCTGGAGTGTGGAACAGTCTAGAAGGAAGATTTATATGCAGAATAGAAATGTTTGAATAAGAGAGAAGGGATAATTCAGTGCCAAGCCTTGTAATTGCCCGTGTTTTTATGCTTCTGCCTCCATTAGCTCAACAGTAAGAGCTCATTTTCCTTTCCAGAGCCCAAGACACTAGAGATACGAGATTTCCTTATGACCTTTGTCATTAGTCCAACTCCGTCAGTGGGCATGACTTGGGTACAGCACACCAGGGCTAGGTAGTCCTCAGTCAGGATAGGCTGTCTACACAGTGAAGAGGAAAAAAATGTGAAACCTAGGCTCCAGAATCGCCTATTTGTTTTGACAATTGGCACTGTGCCCTTCACTCCTAATTTATGACAATTGCCCAGACATTATGGAAGTAACAGATGTGGGAAAAACGTTTAAACATTAACTTTCCTTCTGATACTAATGAAGTTAACTTTTCCTAGGAATTCTTTCAATAAATTATGAGTTTGTTCTTGAGTCTGTTTCTCTCTCTCTCTCTCTCTCTCTCTCTCTCTCTCTCTCTCTCTCACACACACACACACACACACACACAAGTTTCTTTAGTTCACCACTGTCACCCTGCTTATTCTAAAGTAGGTTTTGCTCCCCCTTCCCTCTGCTTACTTTGACTTCCTTCCCAATCTCTTTTATCCTGGACTACATTCCTCATCCCTTTCTTCTAAGGCATTCAAGTCAAGTGTTCTTAAATCATACTGTTATTCTAGAGTACAGTTTGAATTGTCCTATGTGTCCAATGTTAAGAATATAGCCATGTTTTACTTCAAGATCTACTAGATTTTAATGCAGCAAAGTTGGCTATTTTAGTACTTTTATTTATTAGGTTTTTTATTACACCCTAGACTTCTACTTCAATAGTATCAGTGACATCTCTTTATTACTTCTTGAGCCTTTCCACAGTCACTATGTGAGCTGCATAGTTTTAAAGGCAATCTGACCCTCCCAAGCAGAGCTGCTGTGCAGTCCTCTGGCTCAAAGGAAAGCCTAGTGTGCTTTTCCTTCAGCATAGGCAGAGGAGGGCCAGCCTGCCTCCAGCCGGAATCTCATACACCGGATGTCTATCATGGATGATGCAATCCTTATCACAAACAATCTACAAGTGCCTGAGACATGTTTAAGATCATTTCCTGGAACTAGTGGTGATATGCACTGTTTCTGTTTGTGTAGTCTGAAGGCTTGTCCCAAGAACAATCTGAGCTCATTATATGACTCAAAATCATTGTAACTGAAATCATTTGTGAGAGGAAGACTGAGTAAGAATGAGGGTATTTCCAGTCATGAAAATGTATTTTCTTGCTTTGTCAAAGACTGGTACATTCTACTTCCTTATAAAGAGAGAAGAAATATGAATGACTATTGCAGCAAAAAGAAAAAACATTGTATTCTACATTCTGCATACATTCTACATGTGATCACATATTAATTTTTTGGTTAAGAGAAATATTAGTAAAATTCTTTATTTACTATAAGTATAATATTTCCTTATCATAACTCCTAACCCTAACCCTCCAAAAATGTTTCTGTAGGAGGAATGTAAATAAAAAGTTCTATAGAAGTGAGAAATGTTTAGTTTTGTAGCAGACATCAAAGGTTATGTGTGTTAAATATCCATTGTTCTGACTCACTTCTCCCATTATGCTTTCTGGACTTGTGGTGCCCATGTACACACACACACACACACACACACACACACACACACACACACACATGTGTAAATCAAACTCGAAAATTACCTGCTGCTCTAGAGTGCTTGGGACATATCAGTGATCTCTGGAATTCTCCATGCTCCCAAGATATCATATCAGATATCCTTATGATAGTATTGAGTGCCTGCTCCAGAAAAAAAAAAAGCTTATTTACAAGAGAAAAAAGCTGACACCTAACCATCTCAAATATTCCCCTGCATCAAAGCACGGATGAGGGAAGTGTTAAGTATCATAGATGGGAGGTGTTGTTAATGTTTCTAGGTTTCATATGACAGGTAAGTATTGAGTTCTTGTCCAGAAGAGTTCTAAGTGGACTCAGGATGAGAGAATTGTGGATTTGGAAGGAGGGACATCGAAGGAAGTCTAGACTCTGTTGTCACTTAGACTCTGTACTAGTTATTTTTTTGTTGCTGTGGTAAAAAAAAAAAATGACCTAAAGAATGGAGACTTTACTTGGCCTTATAGTTTCTGAGGGATGAGTTCACTGTGAGAAGGCATGGCAGCAAGTGTTAGGAGCAGAAAGCTAAGAGGTTGTATTCCAATCAAAATCAGAGAGGAGAGAGAGAGGCATGGAAGTAAGACGAGGCTATCTTCTCAAAGTCTACCCTTACTGACATACTTTTGCCAGCAAGGCCAAGCCTCCCCAAAACAGCACTACCTACTGGGGACCACATGTACAAATACCTGAGTACATCTCATTCAAACCACCATAGACACAGTATCATTATACAAAGGAGAAATAGGTATAACACTTCATAAGTAATTATAAAGACCAAAGAAGATAATTTATATGAGTCCTTTATTAACCAATATGTAGTTTTGCAGTGTTGTTGCTACTCAAGTGTTTATCTCTGATTAAAAAAAAATAGCTGCCAAAGCTCCCAGCAGAAAGATATTGTCCCATGACCTCTGATGTCTGAAATATAGCAATCTTAAAAATCATGGTTGTTTTCCTAGGAGGGGTAAAAGTGAGAGGATATGATATGGATCCCCATAATTCTTTATAATGAGTATCTCAGCTTTTGATTTTAACTTCAGGAAAACTTTATGGAGGATGATTTGAAGCTTCATTAATTCCAGTAAGAAAATTAATTTTCAGGGCTTTTATGAAGCAGAAAAGACTTAAGATGCTTTAAAGAAAATGAGGTTGGTGGACTCTGTTGTGTCATTGAAAGACCTTGGGGGCTTTGCCTTCTCACCACTTCAGGGAGTAATCGGGAAGCCAAAGAGACTGTGGTCACATAATGAGGCTGAAATGCCAACATTATGTCAAAGAGTTTAACTATTGAGTTTAGAATAGCAATACTATGACCTAAGGAACAACCTTTCATAGATAACTTACTTCATTCACAAACACCTTCTCCATTAGCTAGCAAGAAGCAAGGATCTATTTGTAACTTACCAGATATATGTATTATCAATAACCAAAAATGACAAAAGGATGATATTCTTATTCATACACCTTGAACTTTGAAATTTCTAATGTTAACATAGCTATTACTTAGAATAAGCTCTAGTCACAAGTGAGGTATCCCCTTCAGGGTCTAGAGGGCATCTCAAACTCCAGGTGTCTCCCACAGCTATTGAGCTTCTTCATCTCAAAATCTTGCTCTGCTGACATCCTTTGTGATGAGAATACTCATTCTGCACCACTGCCCAACTCCTAGGGTTTTCCTTGATCTTGTCGTCATCCCTCTGTTCCGCTGTCCCTCTGTTCCTCTTCTCTCATTTCTCTGTTTTTCTTTGAAAGAGAACCTGACGAAATCCTGCTGACCCTACTTTGATCAACTATTTTAAACAAGACAAGTGCTCACCTCCAGAAATCTCTGAACCTCTGAGAACCTCTGCCACCTTTTACACAGGAGACTACAAGGTCCTTCCAAATGCTTGGCCTGCTCCCCCAGGGCTTTAGTACAATTGTTTTAAGGCACCACCTGTCACAGTTCCCCAACTATGTCATGTTATGATCCTCTACTCAACCACTACCACCACCACAAGCCTTTCTTACTTAGAGAGGGAAAAAAAAACAGGAATTAATTACATTCAGTTCTATATGGGGTCTGACCCTCTTTCAGAGCAGATTTCATCCCTTGCCATTTTCTCCAGCCACTGGACTTTCCTGCTTGTTATGTCCCCAGGCTATTCTACCAAAATTTTCTGAAATATTTTTTAAATCTCTTTTAAGTCCTAAATACTTAAATATTCTTAAGTCTTGAATAGTTTTTATTGGGGTGGGGGGGAGAGGCTTCTCTATCCATTTGAATGAAGACTTCACTACTCTCTGCCTCACACTCCTAACTCCAGTCTATCTTCCCTTCCAAAGTGCTGATCAATCACTGCTGCTATACGGCCCACTTACAACATTCATTATCTCTTGTCTCTCTAGGATGGAAAAGTCGAGGCCAGAATTATTTTAGTGACTTCTGTAGTACCTGCAATTGAGTATGGTCCATAGTAGGCGTTCTGGCTGAGTTTATGTCAACTTGACACAAGCCAGAGTCATGAGAGGAAGGAGGCTCAATTCAGAAAATGCCTCCGTCAGATCCAGCTGTAAGGCATCTTTTAAATTAGTGATTGATGGAGAAGGCTCAGCCCACTGTGGGTGGTGCCCACTGTAGGCTGGTGATCCTGCAGGAAGCAGGCTGAACAAGCCATGAGGAGTAAGCCAATAAGCAGCTCCCCTCCATGGCCTATGCAACAGCTCCTGCCTCCAGGTTCCTGCTGTTTGAGTTCCTGTTCTGATAGCAAAATGAAAGTGTAATAATAAACCCTCTTCTCTTCAGTTTGCTTTGGCTCATGGTGTTTGAGCACCGCAATAGTAATCCTGAAACAGTGGGGTCTTATCACCATACACATCCTCACAGGTGGTCTACCATACAAGACCAGGACATATTTGACATAAGAATGATGCCTCCTGAAGTTGTACAGCATGTCCATCCCATAGGCACTCATTAAACACTTCTTTACCATATTGTTTTAACTGCACCACCATCAGAAATCTCTATAAAAATATCCTTACTGTTGAAGGTATGCCTGGAGAGCTTAGAGACACACAGACCAATCGAAGATATTTTTAGTTTGTGGGTTTAAAATTGTCTGACCAACACATCTATAAATATTGTTTACTAACTAAACAATGCACTTTGAATTCCACTGGAGGTGGGCAAATTGGCTATTTTTTGAGAGTCTACATAATCACTATTTTCCCACAAGATAATTGAACAGTAAGTGTTTTTTCAGACAGTCTTGGAAGACTTCCCAGTTTCACTGTAGAGAAGGAGCGGTTTATATCTTAGGCTTTTGTTTAGTTTGGAGAATCAGCACTCATGGCTATTCACACAATTCTATTTTTTTTTTCTTGTTGAGAGTCAATGAAATTAAACTTTAAAGAATTCCTGTCATGTTTCAACATGGTTTTCCCACCTGTAGATTTTATACCTCCCTTTGTAACATGTGCCCTTTTGTACTTTTGTCTGTTCCAGCTATAAAATTTTATGGCTGACAGTACCAGCCTCCTTAACTTTCTGTCTGGTTAATTTAAGAATGTCATGATTCCCAGGGAGTGGCCTCTGGTGATTTCATAGCCTCCTCTCATGAGGGTGAGCTGAAAGGAAGAGGATTTCATAAAAACCTGTGGGTGTGATGAGGTGTTGGCTGTGGGGTGAGAACTATTACCGATAAAGGCTGTGGCAGTGAGTGGTCTAGAACTTTCTCTGGAATTGATGTCCTCTAGGTGAATACCTAATGTGCTATAATATCCACACAATGGGTCACGAGCTAAGTACACCTCAAATGACCAGATTTTATGTTGCTTTCTCCTGTCTTATGTTAACAGTTTAAGATAGCAGATGAAAAAAAAATCTTTATTTCTCTTATCCCTTTTCCCACACATTTCAGTGTTTTTATTTACTCCTGATTGAGTGACATATGACAGAGCAGAAGCATGCTTCCCCCTTTTCCTTGTATCCACTTACCTTAAAAGAGGCATTATGGGGGGCTGGAGAGATGGCTCAGTGGTTAAGAACACTCTCTGCTCTTCCAGAGGACCCGGGTTCGATTCCCAGCACCCACATGGCAGCTAGCAACTGTCTGTAGTTCCAGTTCCAGGCAAAACACCAAGGCAAATAAATAAATAAAGTTTAAAAAAAAAGCAAACAAAACAAAAAAAAGAGGCATTATGTTCTCAGTAGTAATGGTGATGGTGACATCTTAGCTCCTCTCTAATTTCAAGGTTGACTAATCCTGAATTCTTCAATGAGGTCAGGGGCTTCTCATCTAGGTGCTCAGTGGGACAGAAAGCAGCAAGTATGTCTTCCTTCTTCTCATGGAAATTAGCAGAGAGCTGGGGCCCTGTCCTTGCTGCTGGAGACATTGAGAAACAGATGGCTTTAGTTCAGAAACACCAACTCTCCTCAGTATGCCTCCCTTGGGTTTTGGTGAAGTGGTGTGGGAATGTGTATAAAAAAAGTCACCTCTATAATCAATTCTGACATCTACTGAACACATTGTCCTTGACTGTCATTGCAAACAGCATAGTCTTCTCCTTGCTGTGTATATGTGCTTTCAAAAAGGTGACCATGGCACATGTCTGCATTGTGTTGCCCTTCAATACTACACAGTTGTACAGCTGTTCCCAGTAGGTATGACCTAGCTCTCTGCTCCTAGTTTCTATTCCATCCAATTTCTAGAACTCATCTCATCTATTTAGGTAGTATTCCCAGGCCTATCCTAGGGCTTCTTGCATTGAAAAGGAAAGAGAGCTGCCTAGAGGTTAAAAAAACCATTTCTTCATAAAGGGCACAGTTGACCATGACCAGCAATTTTATAAGGAGTGAATTGCTCATCTCTGTGTATCAGCACTTCCATTTGTAAAATACCAATAATATAATGTCAGGTTTGTTTTGAAGATTTAATAAGAAAATGTTTAGAAATCCTTACACACACTCAAAAATGTTGTAAGATTTGTAAGCATTAACAAAAATTCCCAGAATGCCACGGGCCAGAGCCACATTTCTGTAAATGCTTGTCTTAAGGTACTTCATTAGTTGTCATTGTTGTGACAAAACAGCAAGCAGGAATATTTTAAGTGGTAATGGTTCATTTTTGCTCACAGTTTGAGGGGACAGCCATCATGGTGAGGAAGGCTTGAACTCAGGAGCAGGAGGCAGTGGTCACATTTCATCTCTCATCAAGAAGCAGAAAGAATGGACTGGGAGAGGTCAGCTGGATTTCTCCTTTCTATTGGATCAAAATCCCCCCCACACACACACACATACCCTGCAATGGAGGACTGCTGTCCACATCTAGGATGGGTCTTCTCCTCTTAGCACAGCCTTCTGGGAAATAATGTTTGCAAACACAGTCCAGGAATGGTTCTATAGGTTTCTAAATCCAGGTAAATTTGACTGAAGATTAACCACCGTGGTATTGGTTTTTTCCTAACTAGACTTCACAGTCTACTTTCTTTTATGCCTTAACCTTGCCGGGGGAAGCTTCTGCACAGAGACTCAAAACTGGTGTCACGTGCAAACGAACATGAAGTGCTGAGGTTTGCCTCAGTCATCTTTATCAACTCTTCACCATCTAAGACTCAAGAAACTATGCAGAATAGGGAGGAGGCAAAAGAATGTAGCAGACAGTGTTTGGGGAGTAGAGCTGGGAAATGATGACTTCTGGATCTGAAGAGTCATTGAGCACATCAACTCCTAGCAGCTGTGTTCTGTCTCTACATGATCTGCACAAGATCAAGCCAGTCAACATTTCATCATAGATGAGGAGAGGACACATGATAACCCACTCTTAGCTGAGGAGCTATGGGTAAATGATGGCTGCCAGGGGGAAAGAAAAGTCTATTTTCTTCAGGAGTGTGGCTACTGGTAGGCTGCCAAAACCCTAGTGAACCATCATACACCCATGTGCTTATGAGTAGCATTAATTGGACTGAGTAGGAGATTTTTAAAAGAAGGTTAAAAGGATGCGTTGGGGGATAAGGGAGTTGACTTGGGAATGGAAAGTGCTTATGATCAAGACATGTTGTATACATGTATGAAATTTTTGAAGATAAATCTAAAACATTAAAAATTTTAGAAGTATAACTTCGATGCATAGTAGAGTGTACAAGATGAATCTGAAGTAGCTGACAGAGCAGTCACAGGACATTCTTCTTTTTGGTCCCTTTGTCCTTTCAAGAGTCTTAACCTGTGTGCCTAATGTGATTGAAGCCTAATTGTGTATTCTTTGAGTACAAAGAAAATTTTAATAGGTAATGCTTAATAACATATATAATTTATAATATTTATATATTGTGTGTATTGACTCTTTAATTTCACCTTTACTTGGACAAAAAAGTATGTTTTTTGGTTAAAAGATAATTATAGATCATTAACTTTTCTTTTACCAACACAGTTCTTCCAATTAATAATCAAAATGATTATTTTTTTATTTATCTGTTCAACAAATATTTAGATCTACAGGCACAGAATCTCAGGCCCCCATCAACCTTTACATCTATTAAAGAATCTAGTTCTCAGAGTTGCAAGAGCCACACGGCTTTCTGGAGGGAGAACTAACAGGAGATGTAGCCGATAGGTAGACTCTGCCATGCCTGGAATGGCACAGCATGTATAGAGATCTGGAAACAGAAAAGACCAGTCTAGAAACGTGAGTTCCATAAAGTAGACTCTTCAACCCCAGGAGAGTGCAAGAATAAGACAAGGCTGAACAGAAAACCAGGGACATATCACCTAATTCTTTAAGATGTGTCTGTGCACGAATGTCAGAAGAATGTTATGTAGACCTTCTGTAAATGAATACTAGAGACTACTAAAGACAGAAAAGGTTGAGCCATTGTTGAAACAGTTTTCACAGCACAAAGGAGATTTCTAACTTCCTCTAAGTGACCACAAAGAACACCAAACACACATGAAAATACCATCAGCAACCCCCACCATTAAAATGAATATGGTAGCAACTTTACATCCATCACTCAGATTTCTGACTTTTCAAGAGCCTTACCCTTTGTGCCTAATGTGATTGAAGCATTGAATAAAATAACATTTTAATAGATAATGCTAAATTATCTGCTTATAAGAGGACAAAACCTTTCAGTTGTGACCTTAATAAAGCTTAATTATTCAGAATGTTCTTTAAGAATAATTTTATACGATGAAGGTAATTTTTATAGTTGAAATACAAATTTCTATTCTTTTATTTTTTCATTCTTTGACCAATTTAACATTTTTTCACAGAAAAACTTAATTTCTATCCTTCATCTCTCTCATATAATTGTTTTATTGATTATGTATGTTAAATAGCTATGCTGATTTAGTAGACAGAAATATGTTTCAGATTTCTACATGTCTACTATATAACATGTAGCATGGAATAGTATAGATGATCATGACAAATTATTACCAAAGAATGCTCAGGGGAAATTTTCATAGATAATCTTCTCAAGTTAAGAAAAAGGCCAACTAATAGTAAAACAAAGGTACTTCCTCAGTAACTGAATATTACACAATATGTAACCTACTCTGGCCTCTGAAGATTAAGTTGATCAGTTGGTAAAGTGTTTGTCTCAGAAGCATGACCCTGAGCCCCAGGACTCATGTAAAAATGCTGGGAATTGTGACTCATTCACAGGTGCTAGAGAGGCAGGAACAGGTGAGTCCTTCAGGCCAATGAAACTGAGGAGTCCTTAGCCAATTAAAGACCCTGTCTCAAAGGAGGTTGAAAGTGTTTCAGGTTAACTTCTGGTTTATACCCCCCACACACACATGCGCACACTCGCTTGCACACACACATGTCTCTGCACATACCGCACATGCATAAAAAAAGATCAAACATTACATGGTCTCTTTCTATACAGTACCATATGAGCATAAACATCTAATGAATATTTCTGTAAAGATAAAAAGCATAGTCTCTAAAAGGAAGCCAAAGTTAACCAAAGGAAGGATGTGAATACCAGACTCATCTTCTACACTCCAGATACGCACACAGCATTGCAGTCAGTAAGATCTCCAAGATAAATGTGTTCAGTATTTCAGCTAAGCATCTTCTTTTTAAAGACAGTAATAATAAAGCCACTAGATACCTAGATAACTCATCTGCTGCCTAAATAATGCAGCTTGTGACAGCATTTAAGACATAGAAAGAACTCCAAAAATGTCAGTTATCACTTTGGGGTATGAATAACTGTGTTGTCATATTTCAGCACTATGCCAGCATGCACAGTAGTTCTTTATGTTCTTAAACTGTTGTTTGCATATTTATATGTGTTCTCAGTATCAAATAAGCACTGAATTTTCAAGATCTTGTAGGGGGAAATTAAAGTAGTTTACTGAAATATTTTTATGTTGACTACCTGCCAATTTTTTTTACATGCAGTTAAAATACATTATTAATTTTGACTGTCACCTTTATTGTATTGCTGCAACTGACTAGTAGAAAATCTGAAATTACTTGTGTAGCTCATACTGAGGCAAGCATTATGTTTCTCTAGCTGCCATAAAGAGACATCTCAGGGTGTTTTGTTAAGCAGTCATATCACAGACCTTTATTAAGTGTCCTGATAAGCTATGGCGACAAGAAACAAGTCAAATTATAACTGAACACATTTGAACTATGAATTCATATAATATTAAAGCTAAATGTGATGTTGATGACCTGGGGTTAGTTTTCTCTTTAATAAATGGTCTATACCATACAATGACTCACAAAACATCCTATTTCTAGGCTACTGGTTGGTTCACCATGGAGTGGCTTTCCTGAGAACAGAATGGGAGATGTGTACAAGTGTCCTGTTGATGTACCCACTGCCAACTGTGAAAAGCTGAATCTACAAAGTGAGTTGTACTTAGAAATGTGATTCTTTATAAACAGCAAAATATCATTTGTCATAAATGCAAACAAAATGACAAAAAGACCCCAATTTTGTTTTAAAGAAATGCAGGTAGATTTATGCCTTTGTTCATTTAATTATATGGATATTAGTTCTTATCCAAATTTTTAAATGCGTTTTAAAACCTGGTTTAATAATTTTAATGGCTAATGAGGCTCATTAATGGGTAATGACTTTTGGGCCATTTGCCTTAGGCCATGGTCTTATTCTAACATTTCTATTTTTCAAATTATGGCCAGAAATCTAAGACTATCAATATTTTTTCTACCTTTCTATCCTCTTCCCAGAAAAGGCCATCATGTACAAAACACATGGCTCTGAGGCTGAGACTGAATGGTCTGAGAAACACAATGTATTTCAGATTATGCTGAATAATAATGTTCTAATTAAAAATTCACAGTATTTTACTAATTTCTTTACTTACATTGCTGGCATATTGAATTACAACTTGAAATGTTTCATAAAGATGTAGCACTAGAAAGTTGAATGAGTAGCATCCCACACAGTATTTCCTGAAGAAACTTTCAGTTCAATGGTTAGCATCTCAGGAGAGCCATGAGAATACAGATATTGCTGATCCCAAGTCCTCCTCAAGAATCAAGGCATGAGACTAGAAAGAGTGTTGTTACAACAGACTCAGAGGAAAGAAAGATTACAATGACAGTAATTAAGTATTAGAAGCACAGCTGCAGAGGTGTCTTAGTCAATAAAGTGCTTGCCTTGAAAATACCTGAGTTCAATCCACAAAAGTCACATAAAAATAGTCAGCCATGTATGGCCTGGGTGGCCAGGAACCAGCAGCAGGACAACCCAAAGACCCAAAATAGAACCAAAGTGATCCCTAATGATGTTCTGCTATACTCAAAGATAGATCAGTGCTTAGCCCAGTTGTCATCAGAGAAGTCACCAAAGGGGAACAGATTGCAGAAACCCGCAGCCAGATACTAGGCAGAATCAGGGAAAGCCTGAAGGATAAGGAGAGAAAGAATTGTAGGAGTCGGAGGGTTTGAGATTACCATGAGAACAAGAGCAATAGAATTAGCTAAGCAGGGCTCTCAGAGACTGAGGTGACAAACAGGGACCCTGTCTGGGTCTGAGCGGAGTCCTCTGCATACACCTTATGGTGTTCTTGTGAGACTCCCAACAATGGGAATGGGAGAGTGTCTCTGACTCTTTTGACTGCACATGGGACATTTTTTCCTCCCTTTGGGTTGCCACATCCAGCCGTGATATGTGGGTTTGTGCCATCTTACTGCTTATTGCATCTTGTTAGGCCATGTTGGATGGATTTTTTTTTTTTTTTTTTTTTTTACCTAAACATGAGGAGTTGGAGTTGATCTACGGGAGAGGGAAGGTGGGGAGAGGAGGAACCCAGATGAGTTGGGGGAAAGAGACTGCAGTTTGGATATAATGTATGAAAGAAGAATAAAAGCTCAGGAAAAAAAATTAAGACTGCCATGGCGTCACTCACTTGTGTGAAAAAGTCAGGCATGCTGACTCAGATTTGCAAAAATAGCAATAGGAAGTTGGAGGTTGGTAGGCCTCATGAGCTCAGTGGTCAGCCAGGCTTGCAAGGGGAATTAATCCAGTAATAGACCCTGTCTAAAACGAAAGGGTAGATGCTACCTGAAAAAACATTGTACAGTTTCCTTCTGGCTTCCAAGTGCGCACACACACACACTCACACTAGAAAAAAGCAGAAGCGTCCCTTACATATCTCTATATGACAAATCTGTAACATGATTTCTGCCCCACAGTAGGTTCTGAACAAACATAGTTTAGTGAGTCATATAGTCAGTGATGTCAAATGCTACAGTGTGAGGCCCAAGTTCATGTAAAAGACATGTGGGTGGTAGAATTCTGAGTACTTACCATATATAGAATCAATACTCAAAAATTTTACTTAAAAACTGGGTGCATAGATGAATGGTAGATCCAAGAATATGTGAGGGCCTGGGTTCTATCCCCAGCATTACCTAAAAACAACAACAATAAAAAAACCCTCCAATTTTATCCTATCACCTCAATTCATTCCATCTTAATGTTTGAGCACTTGGGAGGTGGCTTTCTAGTAAGACTTTTCTTCTACTTCTCATTCCTCTGGAGGGAAGCTGTGGCCAGTGTCTTCCAACCACCCCTATCTTCAAATAAACCTAGATATGTAAACATTGAGGTTTGCTTTTGGGTCACTTATTCTATTTAGATAGCCCAAGAAAAATATCACTGTTGATGTATAGCTTTGATATTCAGCAAAAATAATCACAGAATCTTTTAAATGAAACACAGGAGATTAAGTAGACACACATGCTCACATTTAATTTTAAGCTAACACATGTACTAGCACATTGTGTTATTAACAATATGCTTATATAAAATTCGTTTTAAAATAAATGCATGTGCATAGAAATTTTATTGTTTTCTTTCTGTGCCAAAGAAATTCTTATTTTACCAGCACATATGTAACTAACATAGTTGTAAGTCCAGTAAGGCTGTAAGGTAAAGGATCCTGGAGGCGGGGGAAGAGGAGGAGAAATGTAGAAAGAAACAAGTACCAGGGATTGATAGCCAGACTCCATTTCTAGAAGTTAGGTAATGCAGAAAAGGTGGGAAGACAGTTTGAAGGGGCAACAGGATTGAGAACTCTTTCCAGAAAAAGACAGAGATTGTGAAGGGCCTGCAGAAATGAAAGTGGGTATTGGCCAACAACAGTGCAGCATTTAGCTAGCCGGTGCCTGGGAGAAAGCATCTGAGGAGAATACCTCCTCTAAAACAGAAAGGAGGGATGAAGGAGTTCTAGCAGAGGCTTTTATCAGAGCTGATGAACCAAGGTCACTGGAGAGTGTGATTCATCACCACAGTGTGCAGCTTCTCACTGAGAGACCAGAACCAGTGTTGAGTTGAAGGCTTCAGCAGAAGAGGGCTGTCTTACAGCAGTCACCCTGAGAGAGAAGGGGAGCAACCCAGCTGAGGGATAATCAAAGTAGTGTGGATGGCTTGCCTGCAACTAGGAAACACTTAACTCATGTTACCAAGGAGAATTGTGGAGGTTAGTAGCTCAGGAAAGGTAGTCTCAGCTACCGGGGAGGCTGAGGCAGGAGGATCGCTTGAGTCCAGGAGTTCTGGGCTGTAGTGCGCTATGCCGATCGGGTGTCCGCACTAAGTTCGGCATCAATATGGTGACCTCCCGGGAGCGGGGGACCACCAGGTTGCCTAAGGAGGGGTGAACCGGCCCAGGTCGGAAACGGAGCAGGTCAAAGCTCTAGCTAGAATTTGTCAAATGCTGTTCCTGCACAACCTTGATGCAGGGGGCTTGGATCTGCCTCAACTGAATGTGCCATGCTTTGCTGGCTCCCCATGAAAGCCTTTACTTTTTCCCAGGGGGAAATAGGGATTGGGAGGAGGCTGGGGGAACAGTAAGAGGGATGAGAGGGAGATCTGTGGTTGCTATGTAAACTGGATAAAAATTTTCTTAAATAAAAAAAAAAACTAGGACAATAATATGCTCAATGAGTAGATATAAAAAAATTAGTGAAGTATTCTTATTTTTCAGTAATAGAGAATGAATTAAAATAATCAATAGAAAAATTCAACTAAATGTGAATTATGTTTTCCATCCATAAAACGGTACCTAGCATTTATTAAATGGGATGCAGAGTTTCCAGTGCACTAGGCTCATCTTTTATGATTTTTTGTCTAAATATTTTAATGTTATTTTTCTTTAAATGCACACCAAGAGTTTGAAGAGCTGTCTTGTCATGAATTCCTGCACATATGTAGCTGTAGTAACCACAAGAGTTTACAAAGCTATGTGACGAAAGTTAGGTTTTGAGGAAAGAGTTTTAATATCTGAACAGTATGGCTCACATGTGCGCAGGAGAACTGCCGCAAGTTTGAGAGAAGCCTATGAGATCCTGTGTCATCCCCTATAACTCCAAATATGAATAAAAAATTGAGAGAAATGTGAGAAAAGCATGTGGACTCTAAATAAAATACTTCTTACAAGGAAAAAAAAAAGGAGTATTTTAAACTATCCTGATTTTAAAAAAGCAGAAGACAGGGTGACAAATAGAAATGTAAGGTACTCTCACTGCGCTTTGTTCAATGAGAAAATTGTTCTTTTAAAAACATATAATTGAATGCCCCGGCAGAGGAGCTGCCTAACTGCTTTCCACACAGGAGCGAGCTGGAAGTGGCTGAAGACACCCCCCCCTTAATTATGTAACGCTTATTTCCGGATATGTTATGCTGCGCTCAAACCTATGTAGAAATATGAGTTTGCCTGTTTGTTTTATTATACCCCTAAGTGAATGGTAAATATTTTTTTCGTTTTTTTAATTATGAATAAAGTCTCATTTTTTATCCATGTATCCCCTTGTTCAAATGCCCTTCCCCTCTGCCCCTACAAGTCTCTCTTCTCCCCATCTCCTTATCTCCTCCCCAGCAAGGACAGGAGGTCCCAAGGTCCCAAGGTGGCTTAGTTCAGCATCCACTCCAGGCAAATCCACTTTCCTCATCCCCACATCAAGACTGGCTCAAGAGTTTCTCTGGAGGGAATGGGCTCCAAAGTGCCAGTTCAAGGTGCTTCAGATTCCAAGCTGTTCAGTGTTTGTGGTTTGCAGCTTGGACATGCTTTACTTTTTGTTTAAAGTCCACTAATGAGTGAATACATGCCCTGCTTATCTTTCTGGATTGTGAAACCTCGCTCATGAGGATATTCTCCATGTCCATTCATTTGCCTGCAAATTATAGAATATCATTGTTTCTTACTGCTGAGTAGTACTCCATTGTGTAGATGAACCTCAGTTTGTTAATCCATTCCTCAGTTGAGGGGCAACTAGGTTGTTTCTAGGTTCTTTTTTTCTTTTCTTTTTTCTTTTTTTTTCCTCTTTCTATCCATGTATATACTTATTCAAGGTCTCTTACCCCTCCCACCCCCTCCAGTCACTCTCTCTTCTCCACATCTCTCCATCTTCTCCCCAGCATGGGCAGGAAGTTCTCAGGTCCTAATATTGCTCAGTTCAGCATCCACTCCTGGCAGATCCAGTTTCCTTACCCCAACATCAATACTGAGTTGGGTGTTCCTCTGTAGGGAGTGGGATCCAAGGTGCCACAAAGGGAATTCTCTGCAGAAGAATTATGAATGGCTGAAAGGCACTTGAAAAAGTGTTCAACTTCTTTAGCCATCAGAGAAATGCAAATCAAAACAACTTTGAGATACCACCTGGCACCTGTTAGATTGGCTAAGATAAAAGTCACAGATGGCAGCCTATGCTGGAGAGGTTCTGGAGCAAGGGGGAACACTCCTTCATCGTTGGTGGGAGTATAAGCTTGTTCAACCACTCTGGAATGCAGTATGGTGGTTTTCTTAGAAAACTGGGAATCAATCTCCCCAAGAATCCAGCAATACCACTCTTGGGTGTATACCCTAAAGATGCACATTCACACTCCAAAGGCATTAGCTCAATTATGTTCATAGCAGCATTATTTATAATAGCAAGAACCTGGAAACAACCTAGATGCCCCTCAACTGAGAAATGGATTAACAAGCTGTGGTACATCTACACAATGGAACAGTAAAAAAAAAATGATATCCCAAAATTTGTAGGCCAATGGATGGATTTGGAGAGTATCTTCCTGAGCGAGGTATCTCAAACCCAGAAAGATAAGCAAGGGATGTACTCACTCATTAGTGGACTCTAAACAAAAAGTTCGAAAAGTAAAGCATGTCCAAGCTGCAAACCACAACCCCTGAACAGCTTTGGATCTGAATGGTAAATATTTAATACTAAAATATCTCTTTCTCTCTAAAAGATTCAGCAAGCATCTCAAATGTTACAGAGATAAAAACCAACATGAGCCTGGGTTTGACCCTCACCAGGAACTCGGGGACAGGTGGCTTTCTGGTGAGTGTTATATACTCAGATTCCCCTTCCTCTGGAGAGATGTGTTCAGTATCCTTCTGTCATCCTTCTTATCAAATACAATCTGCAAATTTAATTGTTGAAGTTTGTTTTTGGACCAACTCTGCCACTTGGATAACCAAGAAAACATAACAGGGCTGATGTTTAGCCTTCTTGATATTTAGTGAACAATAAAATGTTTTAAAAGAAATGGGAAACCTAAGAAGAAGCCTTTGCTCTGGGGGATGTGCTCTGGGTGTGGATACCATCCAAATCCCAGGTCCTGTTTCTGCTTTCTCAAGGAGCATGCACAGGCACCTTGCATGCAGCAGGCAGGGTACAAAGCCAAGGAGTGCATTTGTCTTTAATACTGCTGGAAGGGTGGGTTACTCTGTCTGATTCCAAGCTGACTCTCATGTCTTAGATCTGCTTGTCTTCTCTTTTACTTCCTGAAGCATGGGAGGAAAAAAATTCCTGAAGGAAAGAAGAATTTCTAAGCTTTGATTTAATATAAGAAATTGCTAAAAATATTTGATTATACGAACAGTGAAAAAAAAATCACACAGACACTCCAAAAAAGTTGAAAGCCAAGTTAAAACTAAATTGTATTTGAAATTTCCTCTGGCTCATATAAAAATAATCCAGTTAGACAGCTCTGAAAGATTGTCTTCAAAAGTTCAGGTTGTCTATGCTATTGATGTGATCACCAAAAATCTTGCTCTAAAAAAACAAAAAAAGGAAAAGAAAACTTGATTTAAAAAAAAATAGACAATATTGTCATTTTATTTAGAATAACAGACATTTACATTCAGAAAATCTAATTACCACTAAATAAATTAAATATTTGGTTATCATATGTGTCAAATCAGTGTGTAAATGACTATTGCAAGGTATCTTTGTGCTTTGTTATATTCTGAGTTCTTTATAATAGAGTTGATTTCATAGTATTTATTTATTTTGCAGTTGGATAAATCAGAAGACTATCTTGAGAATTATGGATTGTGGATGTACTTTTAAAATTTGAGTCCTTAATTCCAGATGAAACAATTTGTTTTTAAAAACTATAAGAGAATTAGTAGACACTGTAAAGGGGCTGAGAGGAGATAAAGACCTAACTTTCTTTACACATTTAATAGGTCAGAGACTTTAGCCCCTCTTAAGAGTTATGTGGAATAGACTGACAATCATCACATATTTCTAAACCTTCTCAAGTTCTGGGCTTAAAATGAGAATGTTTTGGCAGTAACAATTGGCATATTGTAACTTCAGCTTCTTAATTCTGTTTTCCACTGTTTATGAAAAAGAACTATTCTTGCATACATCATGAGTTACCTGCCAAGGGAATGCAGACATGGGCATGAATGATTATCATTGTGTGTGTGTGTGTGTGTGTGTGTGTGTGTGTGTGTGTGTGTAGTAGCCAGAAGCAACAATGACTTTTTCCTAATTGGCAGAATGTACCCGTTTTATGGGAGGAAAACCATGCTTGCTCACTGAGTATGAAATATGAGCACAGCTGTTAGGATTAAGCCACTAACAGTTAAACTAGGTCAAGTAAATTCCTTTTGTCTTTCCAATTGCTTCCTATAAGTTCACACTTTTCTGTTCAGATTTAACCATTGGTCAGTCCATAAATTCAGTGACTATGCATGGGTCACAGCTTTTCATAATGTGAAATTCTTTAGGTAACTTTTCATATCTTTGGACCTGATTTCTCTATCTCCCCATCTCTCCTCTTTTCATCTAGAAAACTTGATATTAAAGAGTCTAAAGTATCCTTGTGCTTTAATCATAATTTAATCAACAGTTATCAGCAGTCATAGAAAGGCTTCTGAAAAGGAGAAAATCAGCGCTGTGTTTATGGAGACAATAGAGTTAGAATATGCTTTGAGCAAGAAGATAATACCAGCCAGATAGGGACCATGCAGCTCAAAGTAAAGAAATAGTTTATGGCAAGTTAAAAGGTAGAAGTTTATCACCTCAATTGTGTTGTTTACTGTGTTAATGTGCTTTACAAGAATGGATTTTTAATCAAAATTTGCCTTCACAATCTCAGAAAGACAAAAACAAAAGGTTTTAAAATACGAAGTAAGCAGAGACACAATGGCCTGTCACTTAGTGTAAGAAGTGTGTTCTTTGTTTGCCATGGTGTCCATACAAGGCTCAGTACTCTTGAGGTCCCTGACTGTCCTTAGAGGTTACTGGGCTTTTGGTTCCTATTGAGAAGTCCTAGATGAACAGGACAGGAGGAGACCTGATGTTCAAACAACCACAATAATGTGCTACTGCAGGAATTGCTCTTTCCCTGACTTTGTTCTGAGAATTTTATGTCCATGGACCATTGAACATTCTATCTTTACAATCTTACAAGCAAAAAGGCACAATTATCTTTATTTTATAAATGGCTCACATGAGACTTACATACCTGAGCAATGAAAAGCCAACTTTGCATTCAGTTTTCTTATGGAGCTTTTCTAGAAGTAGTTTAGTGGGGGACCCCATGATCTCTCTCTGTCATTGACAGCTACCCCTGATGGCCCCATCTCTCTTCCTGAAGACCCACCACAAGGCAGTACATCTGTTGCTTTCTCCTTATCTTCTAGGCCTTCCAAGAGGATGGTTACTAAAAAGCATTTTAAGAAGATTTTGGGGGGTTTATTTTATCAACCACATGAATATTTGCCTGAATATATGTCTGTACACCAGATGCATGCAGTGCCTATAAAAACCAAAGGAAGGTGTCAGATGTCCTGAGACTGGAATTAAAGAAGGTTGTGGGGAGTAGGAATTTAATCTGGGTCCTCTGGAAAAGCAGCCGATGTTCTTAAACACTGAGCTATCACTCCGGTACTTCCAATGCATTTTTGACTTGCTAGTTTTGTAAGTTGGCAAATCATATGTTAGGGAGATGGCTCTCAGTTATTAAGATCACCAGCTGCTCTTCCAGAGGACATGGGTTCAATCCCCAGAACCCAACATTTTCTTCTGGCCTCCAAGGACACTGATCACAAAAAGTATCACAAAGACATACATGCAGATAAAATACACACACATATGTGTATATATATTTATATATACACACACATATGCAATACATATATATACGTAATGTGTTTTTACACACATACATGATGTATAAATACACATATGAGAATGAATAGATACGGTGTTGTGATTCATAAAAAGAGAGGTAGAAGATTACATTTCCTTCACGTATATTATTTTCTCCTTTCTTTGAAGACCTGTGGTCCTCTGTGGGCACATCAATGTGGAAACCAGTATTATGCGACTGGAATTTGTTCTGACATCAGCCCGGACTTTCAGTCCTTGGCCAGCTTTTCACCCACAGTCCAGGGTAAGAAGAATGTGTGGGGTCTGAGCAATGCCTTACAATTACACGGGGAGGGCCCACCAAGTTCAACATCCTTTCTGTAAGTCTGAAGTTAGATGGTTGTGACATTTGACTTATCCTTGGAAATGTGTTCCTTTTTCATCTCTCCCTGTGTAGCTTGCCCCTCCTTTGTAGATGTTGTCGTTGTATGTGACGAATCAAACAGTATTTATCCCTGGGAGGCGGTAAAGAATTTTTTGGAAAAATTTGTACAAAGCCTGGATATAGGACCCAAAAAGACACAGGTAAGGACATCAAAAACCATAAATGAACCCAAGGCTCTCCTTTGGGGAAAATAATGTTAGATGTGAAGTCCTAAATTTTTCATTTGTCAAGTACTTATTTTTAATGCATTTAATGGTGACCTGGGAAATTAATTGAATCGTGACATTTTTAAGGTTAGTATTCAGCCTATGGCTTGTTTGGTGTTGTTGGTGTGAGTTTTATTTTTGACACAGTCATCAAAAATTAACCTATGAGTTTATTAATAAGACATTTATGGGAATAGAGAAATGGCTTAGTAGTTCAGATCACTTAATGTTCTTGCATAGGACCCAGGTTCAGTTCCCAGACTACAATTCCAGTTCTAGAAGATTCAAAGTCTTCTGGCCTCTTTAGGTACCTATACACACATGGTGGTTATAAATTCACACAGGTACACATATAAATAAAAATAGCAAATAATATATTTTAAAATTAGACACATATTTTCCTATATCTATTTTGTTCAATAGTGATTTCCTTTTGTTTACACTTCGCCTGTAAAAAATTAGCGGAATTCTGTTAAATTTAAAAATAACTCAGTAATCATAATAAGGTCTTTCTCACTAGTGTGTCCTCTGAAGGTCAGAAGTCCTGCTCCACATGCATATCTAATACCCTTGCTCCAACAATGCTCAAGCCCACAAAAGGGAAATTCTGTCAATTAAACTGAGTACATAGCTAGGAAATACATGAGCTTGTCTTCAATCAAGCTCTGACTCTGTTAACATAACTACTCAAAACGAATAAGATTTTACCCTCCATCTAGGATTACTTATAGCTATTTTCAAGGTAGTATTTACTGAAAATTAGAAAGTTTATTTATTTATATCTATTTCAATCTTTGTATCAGAAAACTGAACCTAATATTCTTTTGCATTAAATATACTAAGGAACTTCTTTAAGAAGCTACAGTTATTTCTAAACCAAACATGTAAGCTCTTAACAGGTCGCCTACCTGGTCAAGTGTGTTCCCGTTACATATTGAAGACCTCTAACAAAGAGAATTCCATAGAAAGAAGAATGTTTTCTAAGCACAGAATTGAAATAGGCTCACTTAAGCTATCAGACCACACATCTAAATTTACCTCCTATTATATTGGCTAGATATAAGCTGTTTATAAGCTAATGCTCATGAATAAACGTCTTATCTTTTCAAGGTGGCATTAATTCAATATGCCAATCACCCAAGAGTTATATTTAACTTGAATACTCACAAAACCAAAATGGAAATGGCTGAAGCCACATCCAAAACCCAACAATATGGTGGGGATCTCACAAATACCTTCCAAGCAATCAAATTTGCAAGGTAAGTTTGGATGCTATCAAGTCAACACTATGGCAATTTAAAAATGCTAAAAGTAAGAGAAAGGAATGGAAAAAGCAAACAAAAGTAACAGTGGCAGAGACAGGCCTGAGCTTTCTGAGGCATGTGTACCTTGACATGGCAGAGAGAAAATGAAGTTACACACCACGGTTCTGGGATGGTCAGACATATCAAGTGGCTTTATATGATTTTTCATTAATTACATAAAATACAGTCGTCTTGGATTAAAATAATATAAAATGAAACAATCTATCACTGTTAATATTAACTTCAAACCTATTAAGCTAATGGAGTATTTTATACACATTAATGAAGCTCATGGTGTATTATATACAGGAATATAAATACTGAGATTATTATTCCTTCTTCAGTACTCAAGGAGTATACATTTTACAACTGCATGCCATCCACCTCCTTCTTACCTCAGTTTCTTTTTCTGCTCAGTTAGCTTTACTAGACACATTATTAAATGTCTGTCATTTTTAAAAATGAGAATAGTATGCTTACCCTTAAACCTGTTCCCAGCCTTTCCTACCTCCTGTTGAATTCTTTCAAAGACCATTAAAACAAGTTGTCTCTGAGTCTTCTTGCCTCTTCCTGAAGCCCGCAGCTCTGCCACTAGGTGAACATGTCTCTGAATGAGCTAGCCTAGTGCTCTTGCCTCCAGCCCACCACCCTTAGCTCCTCTGAGCACTTGACAGGAACAAACACTGCTGTTCTGAACAGTCTTCATTGAAAACCATAAACTTCTGGGACGCCCATAAACCCTGGCCTCTTCATTGTCTCCTTCTCATGTACTTTCTTCACTGAACAAAGACCTCTTTCCTTCACAGTCCTCTTTTCTATGAATAATGTCCATACTGTTGGTGTGAGGACCAACCCTGTGTGGGTTTCCCCATTGCTATGTGTCATCTCTTATCTCTCTCCCCAGAGTCATCAGGCATCTCACTGAAGTTGAGCATCTTTATCAAGAGTACCATCTAAGAAAATTCACTTTCTCCTAAAGCATCTTCATTCCTTTCCCTTATTGCTCAAGATGTTGGTGTCTACTCACTTCATCATCAGACAAAACCCTCATTGTTACCTTTCCTCTTCCCAGTTCCCTGTAGATACACAGCTGGCCATCATCAAATCACAGGTCTATCTCTTCATTCCCTATTTGATCTGTCCCCTCATTTTCCCCATATGTATACTGAGGTTTCTATGCTCATCAAATGGTGAGATTTTTCTTCACATGTCTCAGAAGACACTGTCCATAAGAGAAGATATGATTAGCTTCAGCTTTCCTGTCTCTAGCTCTTTGGGGGCTCGACCATCTCACTGTGAACCATAAAAATGTGTCACTTGTTATTAATTTAAAAATCCTTCCCAGTTTAGTAACTCAGACTAAGGAAAGGAATGTTGTCAAGATAACCCTGGAGGACTGCTGTTTTCAACAGTGAATGTAGCTAGGCCCTATCCCCAAGGAAGGAACCTTGAGGACTGGCAAGCTTTTATCTCCAAAATAGGGTATGATCACTGTTTGTTGAGGTGTGGCTTGTCTGGTTTTTATTACCTTTTTAAGGCCCTGCATTTTTCCTCTACCACCACAATATTCCAATGAACAAAAATCAGGACCTACCCAAATTCTAATCAACACCTCCCAGAACACACATGTACACAGACACAGACAAAACACACACACACACAGGGAGAGAGAGAGAGAGAGAGAGAGAGAGAGAGAGAGAGAGAGAGAGAGAGAGAGAGAGAGAGTTCTGTTATTCTTTCTGTAAATATCCTCCATTTCCACATACTTTATTTTATCAATTACCATTACAAGACATTACCCTAAACAATGCAGGAAATCAAAACTAAATGAGGCAGTTCCATCCTCAAATCACTCTTGATGTTTACTGTACCCACAAAGGTACTTCGCTCTTTAAGACAGAGTATGCCCTGAGCTCCATGATTAAAATTTGTCTGGATAAAAAAATGCCATATATTTCTATATTTCCATGTTTCTTAATACAATATACATAAAATAACAAAATGATTTATCAGCTTCAAAACATTGACTTTAGAGTATTGATAAATGGGTAGAATAGATAGCCAGCACTGAAGATATAAATATGAAGATAGAAGATATGAACAGGAAACAGATATCATGAAATATCTAGCCAATAGCTTATCCTATGAAGTAGGTGACATTACCTAGAAAGAACATCATGGAGATTCTAATAGACAAAGAGAAATAACTTGTGGGTTGGCTGGCTATCTAGAAGAAAATAAAGCTGAATGCTTCTTGCATTAAAATAGATTTTAGATGAATTAAATTTTTAGTCTAGTTGGACATATTGGTGTATGCCTATGATCCCAACCTGGGCTACATGGAAAGACCTTGTCTCAAGAAAAGAAAATACAAAATATAAAGTATAAAAAATAAAAGTATTAAAGGATTAAGCATATGCATGAGATTTTAAAGATAATTTTAGACATTTATTTTACAAAAGAGATCATGCATTTTTTTAAGTAAATGGATTAATGAATTTGATGCTATAAATATAAAGATAGGGTTTGGGTGGGGCTAGAAGATTGCCTGGTGGGTAAAGTGCTTTCTCCACAAGCATGAGAACCTGACTTTGGTTTCTTAGAACCCGTGTAAAAGCCAAATTCTGTGGTATGGGTCTGTATCCCCAAAACTCAGGAGGAGAGAGAAAGAGAGAACTCCAGAGCTTGCTGGCCATGCTGTATAGCCAAGTCATTGAAATTCAGGTTTATTTAGTAAGACCTTGTCTTAAAAATATAAGTGAAAAACTATAAAAAGACACTTAATACCTATCTCTTATATATAATATATAAAATATCTACCTCTTAATAATATCATATCCTCCATATTCACATGCATTTATGTGTATATCTATGCATATATAAGAAAACATATATATATATATATATATATATATATATATATATATATATATATATAGAGAGAGAGAGAGAGAGAGAGAGATCTGGGAAACCTAAGCCTCAACTGAAGAATTGCATCCATCAGGCTGTTGTATGGACTTGATTAATAATTGGAGGGAGCGGGTCCAGCCCACCTTGGACAGTGTTATCTCTAGGCAGGTGGGCCTGGACTATATAGTAAAAATAGTCAAGCAAGCCAGATGAAACAAGCTGGTAAGTTGTTCTTCCAGGGTTTTTGCTTCAAGCTCCTGCCTTCAATTTCTGTCTTAGCTTCATCTGATGATTGATACAATCTATAAACCAAGTAAACTCTCCTTTCCAAGTTTCTTTTTGTTTTGGTGTTTTATCACAGCAAAAAAAAGAAGCTAACTAGGATGAACACACACACACACACACACACACTATGAAAGCTATTGAAACTATTATTAAATATGAATTTCTATTTTATATTTCTCTGAAGAAGCTACAAATAGAAAAAATGCTCTTAAATATGACACTGTCATTGACACAAAAGGAAACTGACATGGAAAACACAACATAGTTCATGACTAATGTGCTTAAAGATGCTAATTTCCTGTGTTTATTTCAAAGTAGAGATCAACCTTAGTTTCTGTTAATAATGAGCAATTTTATCTGTCACAGAGAAAAGGCTTATTTGCCAGCTGTTGGTGGACGCCCAGGCGCTACGAAAGTCATGGTAGTTGTGACTGATGGTGAATCCCATGATGGGCTAATGCTGACACAGGAGATCCAAAAATGCAATGATGATGAGATATTGAGGTTCGGCATAGCAGTAAGTGATTTCTGTTTGGACATATCTTGCAGTTTATGAGTACATACTCCTGTACTCCATCAATTCCCAGGCCTCCAGTTTGTACAGTCTCTGCTTCCTACTGATTTTCAGTCCTGTCAACTAAACCAATGGTTGTGGATATTTGCAAGAAGTTGTATGATGATCAGAAATGCATTGAAGTGAACAGATACAGAAATTGAAGTAGTAGAAGAATGACCTTTGTTCCACTCTCTCTCTCTCTCTTTTTTTTTTTTTTTTTTTTTGGCTCTTTCAAGGTTCTTGGGTATTTAAACAGAAATGCTCTTGATACTAAGAATTTAATCAAAGAAATCAAAGGAATTGCTAGTACTCCAACAGAGAGATACTTTTTCAATGTGGCCGATGAAGCAGCTCTTCTGGAAAAGGCTGGGACACTAGGAGAGCACATTTTCAGCATCGAAGGTAAAAAGGCTTTCACAGATTTTCCTTCAAATACTTCTTTGTTGAAGAATTTGTTATTTTCATGCATTTGCTATATGAATAGTAACTCATAGGCCATGCATAAAAATTCAGATATGTCAGCAAGATAGACAAAATACATGCAAATATAATTTATAAGAGAAATGTGGCTAACAAGCAGAAGAAAAATACAAATGCAACCACATTTGTGTTTTGCCTAAAAGAGGACACATAGATACTATTTAATTTTCGAGAAGTCTCTGAGGCACAAAGGTCACACATGGTTGATAAGATGATAAAACTGTTTTCAATTTTTGAGAGAACAATCTAACAACATCTATTATAATCATAGTTTTTCCTTTTTAAGTTATGTAACTTCAAACTTTTTTGAGTTCTTTTATGGTAAACATATGTTTCTTTAAAATAGGGAAAATACAGTGACAATCTTCAGCAGTTCAGTTGGGGGAAAGACTTTATTTATTGCAGCTCCAGTGATGCACTTCTGTGATCATGGAACCCTTGGGGCAGAATTGTCATCCATGTAGACAGCCACAACCTGGAGAGTTGGAACACTCTTTACACTTGGTTTAAAAAAAGAAAGAAGGAAAAAAGAAAAGGAGGGAGGCATGGACAGATGGAGGGAGTGAGGGAGGAAGGAAAGAAAGAAAAGAAAGAAAAAGGAAAGAAAAGAAAAAGAAAATCCATGCAACCCATATTCTGGTTCCAGGAGCTTAACTTGAATAACTCAGCAGTAAAGGTGGTATTTAATTGTGTAGCTACCTTTCAGGCCCTGCCTTAGAAGCTGGATTCACAAGTATTGCATAGGTATCCACTTCTGCAGTTCAAACCTGACATTCTGATGATGCACTAGGAATTTCTATCCCATCCTCTATTTTATTGTGAAAGTTTGGTATTTCTGAGTTATTTAAAACAAAAAGTAAAGCCTCTTGTCATAATTCAAAACTGCTAAGACATCTGTACAAGCAGAAGTCTGTGAGCAGGAGTAACTGCAATGTAATTTAAGGCTTATTTGAAATGATCTTGGACAGTTTCTGTTGCTGAAGACTTTTGAGGAACAAAAACCTATTTCTCCCCAAACTGTTTCTATGCAATCAGTGTTAATTATTAGTCCTCCTAAGCAATAGGGTTCAATAGTAGTTCAATTTGTTCTATTAAAGTGTCCATGGAGGAATTTGACTTACTTCTCGTGAGCATTATTAAAACACAAGTATTCTGATCATGCTGAAAAGATGTTCTGCCAATAGAGTTCTGCAGTGTTAGACAGTAATAGATAACAGCAATTAAAACAAACTTCCCGGCTGGTCAACTCTTTGGTCTTGAGTCCTGGTTTCCAATGGCTAACACAGCTTCCCTCAGTCCAATCTATGGTACGAAGTAAGCACCTTTTCTTCCGATGCATCTGAAGTATTTGTGCATTAGGAGTGCCCATATTTAAAATCAAAACTTACATAATTTCTTAGCCAGCAATGATAAATTTACAAGAATATCTTGATCAAAGTTTCTACATAATACTTTTTCTTTGCTGAGGCTAATTTAATATCACAAATAGCATAAATATTACATTAAATTAATTAATGCTTAAGGGGATTAAAGCCAATTTGAAGACTTCTTTGGACACTTTCTTTGTGATTTCCTCAACCTAGAATCCTCCAGACTATAGGTGTGCATAAGAACAATTTGTGTGTGTGTGTGTGTGTGTGCATTTGAAATTTTGATCTAAAATTTCTGACAGTAATATAATTTTTGGAAATGATATTTTGCAGGTACTGTTCAAGGAGGAGACAGCTTCCATATGGAAATGGCCCAAGTAGGATTCAGCGCAGACTACTCTCCTCAGAATGTGTGTATAACAGATAAGATTAAGGCAATACTGCCACTAGCCAGAACACACAGAGACACAGTAGCTTAGAAATGTTAGAAAAAACAGTCATCCCCTGAGCAATGATTCAGATTCTTGGGCCAGTCATTAAGCTTTTAAAAGAGCGGTTAAATTCTTCCTTCCCTATGTCAGAGGAAAATATCTTCTGTAATAAAGACTTTGAGTTCCCGGTGGCAAAGACACTATACTAATTCCATGCACCATCCTTACAAGAAGTTCATGGGAATCAATTGACTATCTAAAACATTTGTCAGAGAACAAGCCTGTTTTTATCCCGGATACAGTAGCAGTCCATGTTACCATACTATCATTTTCTATGGGCAGAAACAGTATTGTTGAAAATGGGCAGTTCCTGAGAGCTGAGGTGGGTCTGGCGTCCATTGTCTTAGTAGCTTGGAGACTCTATCCACTGTTTTCCTCTGGGTCTGAACCCCAGTTCTGACCTGGACATTGGAGGGGAAAGAGAGACAAAATATATAAGGTTCTGAGAAAAAGAAATTAATTTGATGTCAGAAGGTGATAAGCAGATGCAAAGACCAAGAACAGCTCATCCTCTGCCTTGAATAAAAAAATGCTCATACCAGTAGATTCAACAGCCCTTAGAGATGTTGAAAAAAGTTTGAAATCTTTCTTGTAAAAAAAAGTAAATAAATACAAAAAAGTATTTTCACAGAAATATTTTCACACAATTTTATGAGTTTGCTGTTCATCCCCTGGAGCCTGTTCACATACTGCCAGATTAGAGTCTGTGCTTACATTATGCTTATTATCAAAATGTTATATCCTTTCCACAGAATGAGATGCATTTTTTCTATTTTTGACCCCACATAATCATATTCTTGTTTTGTTATTTAAAAACAAAAACCTTAACAGTGACATCTTTCATTCTGACCAAGCCTGTGTCCTCAAGGACTTGTAGCCTTTGTTATTTAAATTGAGTTTGAGCCAATGCAGAGGATTATGAGCTGAATGGTCCTCCCCATCCCTGAATTGGGCTTGTTTCCATCCACTGCATTCACTATCACAGCTACAGGTGAGTGTCCTGGCTGTGCTATGATTAAACATGTGGGATATAGGAATGTAGATGGCTGGATATTTGAAAAGGACTAAGGAGAAGAGTGAAGGAATGTGCTGATTCAAGCAATCACTCAGAGGGTAAGAGAGCCTGTTGGACAAGCATGAGAACCAGAGTTCAAATTCCAGCACCCACAAGGAGCAAATGTCTGCCCAAGCACCTGTAACCCTCCCACTGTGGGGAGTACAGAGATGGGAGAATCACTGGGCTTTGCTGGCTGCCATTTTGCTTCAGTTAGAGGCTCCGTGTCAAGGAAATGAAGCAAACAGGGCTAGCTAGAGTAATGCACCTGATGTCCTCTTCTGGCCTCTTTGAGCACAAGCATGCACATCAAACATACAACACATACCGCAAACATACAAAGAAGAGTCTTAAAAACAAAACAGGTTAGGAGGTCTCCCAAGACATGCTAGGTAAGAGCAGCATCCCTCCCTCCTCCAAAGCCAGTACTTTCTATTGCTTTAGTGTATCTCATATGCATCAGGAGACTTTCATATAAATATGTGGGATTAGAAGTTCTCATCTGTTTCTTCTGTGACTTCTGAAAGGTTCAGCATTTGCAAATTTGTGCCTTTGAATTGAAGATAACTGTGCATCCATCCTGTACCTTGGCCTATTGCAAAGATTTCTACATACTGCATTATAATAAATTCTTCCATGACAGCATAGCTCAGTGGTTCTCTACCTTCCTAATGCTGCAACCCTTTAATACAGTTCTTCATGCTTTGGAGATCCCCAATCATGTAATTATCTCATTGCTACTTTATCAGTATAATTTTGCTACTGTTATAAATTGTAATGTAAACATCTGATATGCAGGATGGTCTTATGTGACACCTATGAAAAGATCATTCAACCTCCAAAGGGGTCGTAACCCACAGGTTGAGAACTGCTGGCATAGCTCATGGAAAGCAGGATATCCAGTAAAGTAAAAACAATACTAATATAAATGAATATATATGTATATGTATGCATATAATCGACTTTACTGTGCAAAATTTCCTTAATGTTGATAGATTATTTCAGTGTTTGGACTAGCCTGAATTCTTTTGCATTAAAGATAGTTTGTCATTTCTTCAATTATTTCAGGATATTCTGATGCTAGGTGCAGTGGGAGCTTTTGACTGGAGTGGAACGGTTGTCCAGGAGACATCTCATGAGCACTTGATCTTTCCTAAACAAGCCTTTGACCACGTTCTGCAGGATAGAAATCACAGTTCATTTTTAGGTGAGGCACAGCAGCCGTTGGCTCAGACAACTCATATTCTCTTTCTTCAAACTCTCAGGTCAGCTCAGCAGTCTCTGAACTATCCTCACTTATGTGTTTGTAATCCATAGACGTTACCACTTTGCCAGTCAGGCCTCAGCCCGTAAGTAAGGAAAACTGAGTTTTACACACATATCTCTGCCAACGTCTGTTAAGATCATATGATCAATGATGTTATTTAACTCCACTGTTTCTAAAACACACAAATCTGTTCTGGCAGTTATCCTTGGAACATGGTTGTTTCTCCAAAACAGAAGCTATTTCTAAAAGACAATACCCTAATCAGTGTCCTTCTATTGTTTTAGAGTTCTTAAAAAGTTTTGTTTGCATGTTATTATTGTTATTCATATAAGCATCTAGTGATGTTCAGTGCCTGCTATGGATATAATGCTCCATCTACACAAATCTTTCCCAAATCCTTTGACAGCCTGTGACCTTAATAACTTTAAATAACTTCAACTACCTACTAGCAAATGACAAACTCAGAATTCCAACCTAGAACCCTGTAATTCCCATACCTGTGCTCTTTCCATGAAACAACATTACCATTTAAAATCATTTATTCATTTACTAAACACTTGTTAAAGGTCTGTGTCTTAGTTTTGTTTCCTGTTGCTATGATAAGATACATTGACAAAAGCAATTTAAAGAAAGGATTTATTTGACTCACAATTCCAGGTGATAGTCCATCATTGTGAGGAAATCAAGGAAGCTGCTAGCCCCATTATACACACAATCATGAGCAGAGAGAAATGTGTTTATGGATCCATGCTTCCTCTTAGCTCACTTCCTCTACTCTTACCCAGTTCGGGATCTCCTACCTAAGAAATGGTATCACCCACAGTGAACAGGTCTTCTCTCCTCAGTCACCCAATGTAATCAACCTAATTCCTCCTAGATATGCCCAGGATAATGCTTAATCTAGACAAACCCTCACCGAAACGTTCTTCTTAGGTAAAAATAGATTGTGATATGTTGACAATTAAAATTAGCAATTAGCCTGGTTTGAGGGTAGCTAAGAACAACCCCCAGGATCAAGGGACTGCTCTATAGGTTGAAGACCTGTCTATGGTAGTCAGAATAAAAGAAAAGCCAGGACAATTCATCTATGGAGCCTGAATAATCATCACACTAACCTCAAGGCTTCTGAGCATCTCTACTACCCTCCAAAGCTGAACCTAAAACTTTTCTCCTAGGTTACTCTGTGGCTGCAATTTCTACTGAAAAGGGTGTCCACTATGTTGCTGGTGCTCCTAGAGCAAATTATACTGGTCAGATAGTGCTGTACCGTGTCAATGAGGATGGCAATGTCACAGTGATTCAGTCTCACAGAGGGGACCAGGTAAATATCCTTACTAAGTTAGTGAATTTAATTTTATGGCTAACTGGGACAGGTGGACAGTTGAGTGGGTCAAGTGGAAACTGGTGTTTGCTAAATGGCTTCTCTGTGCCTGAGAATGTCATCTAAATCCTAAAACAGAAGGTTCACTGGGATTAAGCCTGAGCCCACTATTGCCATTGATTTTGTAGAAGTAAGAAAACCCCGAACTAGTCACATCATGCTTTTGTCTCCTCTTTAGTAGTTTAAAGAATGGTGTTTCTATTTTGACTAAAAAGGAACAGTGACAGTGTCACAGAGGAAATCACTTATTAATTGTTAAATCCTTAATGAATATCCACACTGAATATTGCTAGGTGGGATGAGAGTTGGCTGCTGAGACCTTCTCATTTTACTTTATCTCTGCCTAGTTCTCCCATCTTGTCTACCTGGCAACATCACCTATGCTGATCCATGCACTGACATCACATCATTCATGTTTCCCACCACCTAGAATATTCCTCTTATCCTCATGATTCTATTTAAATGACACTTCTCTCCCTAACCCTTCCTGACCTCCCCACCTCTCCCCTCCCCTCCGTGCATTCTGATTAGGTATCTTTATTACAACAGTTTTTGCTTGTTTTTGTTTTTCACAGCACATGGTTATTTGCTGTCCCTGGCTGGTCCTATCGCTCCTGTATCTCTAAATCACAGCTCATGTACCTATTAAGGGCTCCTTTTTTGAATATGGCCTCTGGCCCACTGGCCTCAGAAATATCTAGAGCTTCCTATGCTAGAATACATATGTGGTTATATGACTCCTAAAATTAACATGCTTTGCTACTCTAGATTGGTTCCTATTTCGGTAGTGTGCTGTGTTCAGTTGACGTGGATAGAGACACCATTACAGACGTGCTCTTGGTAGGTGCTCCTATGTACATGAATGACCTCAAGAAAGAAGAGGGAAAAGTCTACCTGTTCACAATCACAAAGGTAAAAGTAAACATTAAACAGACAGCTTAATTGACTCCGGTACTGATAAATAGTTAATCTGAAATTTGAAGGACACTTACTATTCTGGAACAATCACTAATTTTCATGCATAGTGGGGTATGTATTTAATCAAATTCAAGGTGTCACCATTGTTACAATATTTAAAAACACATTAAAAGGCATGAGTTTAATATATAATGTATCCTGTTTTTCATGAGAAGCCTTTGGGTGTGTTCCTATGCAAATAAAGCCATTATTAGCACAAATAATTTTTGGCATACATGTAAATATAAATATTGATTTGTTTTTAAAGCATCTTGAGACATTTCTTTGGAATGATAGTAATCACTGGGCATTCTGACCTGTTCATTTCACAGTGAAAATGGTTGTCCCAGACATTCCAACAACCTCCAGATGACCTAGAGTGATTTCTACATTAGTTTTTCAGAAAATTCCAGTGTTTTGTGTCACATTTAGGTGTGCATCCAACTCTTGGAATTTCAGATCTTTGCCATAAAACTGAACTGACTCAAAGAGAGAAGGCATCATTTTTCCAACTTGTAGACAAAAATCTAAATTCATCTCAATAGGAATCTGGAGCTTTGCAAGGACAGAAAGAAAGCAAATGAAAGGCAGTGGTTGACAAAGAAAAGCAGATGGGGTGGGTGGAAGGGTTATTTTTAGTTGGTAGGATAGTTTATGTTTGATACTTACTATGTATTAATGTAAAAACTGACCTTTTAACACATGCTGTTAAGATAATAGAGTGCTGAAAATATTGTGGGTGCTGCTAAATGAACCCAGGTCCATGCAAGAGCAAAAAGTCTCTTATCCCTGAGCAAACTCTCGAGCACAGTAACACTATCTCTTAATGCTTTAATCTAACTCAGAAAAAAAAATCTTTATAAATTCACTATGAATGAGAAAGAATCAAGACTGACCCAGTTTCCTGATTGAGGCACTTTGATTTTTTTAAAGCCATTAAATATTTCCATATTGAGCACAAAATCTGAAGGAAAAAGCGTTTCATAAGGACATGTCTTTTCCTTTGCACAGAATCATTTAGTGTTACTGGTCTTGTCATGGAATGACAGTGACTTCAGATTCCACTTCCTGTCCCATTATGATGATGTCACTGTCCAGCAATAAGATCTAAATCATCACATTTCCCTGTGCACTGTCCTCATCTTAACTTCTTTCACAATATTAGATTTTCACCAGAAAGTTTTTAAACCAAAGATTTGGAAAGAGGTGGTAGTCCTAATATCGAGAGAAAGTGAAGATAAAGGATGGGACAATTTATGGAAGTTTTTCATGCACAGAAAAATTATTATTTCCTTAAATCTTGGCTCAGGAGCAGCTATCATGACCTGAATTCATAAAACTTTTATTTGTAACTCTCCTCATACAATAGATAATCATCAGTTCCCAGATTAAATCTATCTTGGACATAGTTGCTTTGAATTTCAGTGATACACATCGGGAGTTTTGTTGTAACAGATTCTTCCTTCTCCCCAAGGGCATCTTGAATCAGCATCAGTTCCTTGAAGGACCTGAAGGCATTGGAAATGCTCGGTTCGGTTCAGCGATTGCAGCCCTTTCAGACATCAACATGGATGGCTTTAATGATGTGATCGTTGGTTCACCTGTGGAGAATGAGAACTCTGGAGCGGTGTACATTTACAATGGTCACCAGGGTACCATTCGCACCAAGTATTCCCAGGTAATCCACGAACAATGTGATGATGTATTAGGTACATAAATGCTGGAGCTAGACAGAATCATCCAGTCTGTGCCTCTTACTCTAGATCTGTGTTCTTTACATCAAAAAAAGATATAGTAAACCTTTACTATATGTTGAACACTCTTCTAGCTCTGAGAGTGCTGTACAGAACAAGACAGAGAAAATTCTGCTTTGTGTTGACCTTACATTCCAAAAGAGGAAATATGAATAAAAGAAACAAGTTACAGTATTATAGATAATAACAAATGTCAAGGACCAAACGTAAGAACTCAGTTCAGAAGTAAATTCTCAAGCACTAGGTATTATTCAAGTATTCTGAGAGGTATCAGATGACCACAGGACAGTGAAGAATGCCCCACTAACAGGCAATTTTGTGTTATTTGAGCTCCTGAGGAAAGTGAGCTAAGGTAGGAATCAAGACCTGAACTTATTAAAGATCCATGCTGTTTCCTTGATGAAAGAATCATCATGAAAACAATGCAAAGATAAGATAAAATGCAGAGGAAGAAAACAACAGAATGTCCTGGAGCAGACAGATAACCTGAAAAATGACCGACCACATGGAGAATGTAAGGGAATAGATAAAGTCAGCTGCGGGTGCTACAGCTTCATGTTAATTTGCCCTTTCAGAAAATCCTTGGATCCGATGGAGCCTTCAGGAGCCACCTCCAATTCTTTGGAAGATCTCTCGATGGCTATGGGGATTTAAATGGGGATTCCATCACTGATGTATCCATTGGGGCTTTGGGACAAGTGGTTCAACTATGGTGAGTCAGTAAGTGAAAGACTCAGACTAGCTAATTAAAAACACCTGCTGTGTTGTATAACATGTGTAATGACCAATGTACTGTATACGTCTGTGGGAAATGTATTTATTATTGTTTACATAAAGGAAAAAATATGTGTCATTATCCTGAGAGTTGGGGAATATATGTGTGTATATATACATATATGTGTATATGTATATAATTTACTGACAGGCATGCATCTTTGCCTCACATACACACACAAACACACTCACACACACACACTCACACACACACACATACACATAGAGAGAGATATTGAGAGAAACTGAGAGAAATTTCTTTATCATTGGAGTCATGCTTTTCTTCCCCTTATGTGAAAAGAGTCAGTGTGTAGAAAAAAAACAAAACCCTTGAAATGATATCCCACAGGCATTTATTTATTTATTTTTTATTTTTTATTATGAATAAAGTCACATTTTCTATCTGTGTATATCCTTATTCAAGGCCCCTTCCCCCTCCCACCCCCTCAGGTCACTCTCTCTTCTCTCCATCTCCCCATCTCCTCCCCAGCATGGGCAGGAGGTCCCAAGGTCTCAATATTGCTCAGTTCAGTCTCCACTCTTGGCAGATCTAGTTTTCTCCCCCTCAACATTGAGACTGAGTCAGGTGTTCCTCTAGGGGGAGTGGGATCCAAGGAGTCAGTCCAAGGTGTTTCAGATCCCAAGCTTTTCAGTTGTTGTGGTTTGCAGCTTGGACATGCTTTGCTTTTTGCTTTTTATGTTTGTTTGTTTGTTTGTTTGTTTGTTTAGAGTCTACTAATGAGTGAGTACATCCCCTGCTTATCTCTCTGGGTTTGAGATACCTCACTCAGTAGGATATTCTCCAAATCCATCCATTTGCCTGCAAATTTTAGGATATCATTTTTTCTTACTGCTGAGTAGTACTCCATTGTGTAGATGTACTACAGTTTGTTAATCCATTCTTCAGTGGAGGGGCATCTAGGTTGTTTCCAGGTTCTTGCTATTACAAATAATGCTGCTATGAACATAGTTGAGCTAATGCCTTTGGAGTGTGAATGTGCTTCTTTAGAGTACACACACAAGTGATATTGCTGGATCCTTGGGGAGATTGATTCTCAGTTTTCTAAGAAACTGACATACTGCATTCCAAAGTGGCTGAAGAAGCTTACACTTCCACCAACAATGAAGGAGTGTTCCCCTTGCTCTGCAATGTCTCCAGCATAGGCCATCATCTGTGTCTTTTATCTTAGCAAATCTGACAGGTGCCAGGTGGTATCTCAAAGGTGTTTTGATTTGCATTTCTCTGATGGCTAAAGAAGTAGAGCACTTTTTCAAGTGCCTTTCAGCCATTTGTAACTCTTCTGCTGAGAATTCCCTTTTTAGTTCTGAACCCCATTTTTGGATTGGGTTATTCATGGTTTTGGGCTCTAGATTCTTGAGTTCTTTATATATTTTAGAGATCAGTCCTCTATCACTTGTAGAGTTGGTGAAAATCTTTTCCCATTCTGTAGGTTGTCATTTTGTTCTATTGACAGTGTCCTTGGCTTTACAGAAGCTTCTCAGCTTCAGGAGATCCCACTTATTGATTGTTGATCTTAGTGCCTGTGCCACTGGTGTTATATTTAGGAAGTGGTGGCCTGTGCCAATTCATAGAAGGGTATTCCCCACTTTCTTTTCTATCAAGTTCAGAGTGGTTGGGTTTATGTTGAGGTCTTTGATCCACTTGGATTTGAGTTTTGTGCAGGGTGACAGGCTTGGATCGATTTGCATTTTTCTACACACTTCCATCCAGCTATGCCAACACCATTTGTTAAAGATACTATCTTTTTTTCCATTGAATATTTTGGGCCTCTTTGTCAAAGATCAGGTGTTCATAGGTTTTTGGGTTAATGTCGGGATCTCCAATTCAATTCCATTGATCCACAAGTCTGTTTTTAATGCCAGTACCAGGCTGTTTTTATTACTGTAGCTCTATAGTATAACTTGAATTCAGGAATGGTGATGTCTCCCACAGGCTTTTAAATGTTATCTCCTTACACACAGCCTCATTTAAGCTTCCAGCTGGGAAACCTCATGAGAACAAACTCATGATACAAATAAAGTGAAACTTCTTATGTGCTTAAAACCTCCACATGGACACACACACACACACACACACACACACACACAACACACCCAAAACATACACACAAACCAGACACATACACACAAAACTTAGGTTTATGATCTAGTGAGATACTGGAATTGAAAAAAATTAACTATTCAGTCAAGAATACTCAGGCAATGCTTTAACTTTCCAGATGTATTTGGAAGAGAAAAACAGTCCTTTGACATTATATGATTTCTGAGTTTGATGCTACTCTGTACAAATGTGAATTTTGCCTTTCTTTTTGACAAGTGAAAAATTTTATATGGAAAACCAAGGAAAGCTTTTAGACTGAGAAACTAGAAAATACATTTATTAAATATAGTCAAATAATTAAAGAATGGCATGCTAGGAGTTTTATAGAGTTACATAGATTTATTTGAAATAATGTATCAAAATACATATCTGGAAGCAAAGGGCACCATGTAAGCCTCTAGGCTGTTATCCCATGTGATGCTTTTGCATTTATTATATTGTGACATAGTTTAGTCAGCAATGTGACCAAGCTTCTGTTTTAAAAGGTGTATTCGATTCTTCAGAAAAGTCAACACATGGTATTGAGTGAATGTGCTGAGCTGTCTGCTTAAGCTAAGCTAATATTCTGTGGTCACATTCCTACAAAGTGCTGAGCTGCTTTTTCTGGATAACTCTAGGAATAATGTGTAATAAATTTACAACACATGTAAATCAATGTTATCTGTATAAGACTGAATGTTCTGTCTCTCAAATAGCTGTGCTAAAATTCAATTAAGCATTAGATTGTAAACTCAAAGCCATGTTACATTTCTTATTAGATATATTGTGGCTTCACATTAAGAGAAATCAAAGACACATAGTAACTTTTGAGATAGTCTTTCCAGTGATGCCTGAAAATAAAAAAGAATATTTTTTGGATCAATCTGTGGTATTTCTCAAAGAGGTTAAATTACTCGTCATTGCTTGCTGCCATATAAATAGTGGAAGGTGTATGCAGGAGTCATTGTCATGAAGTTCAATTACAGTAATGGAGAGGCTCAGACCGTAGGTTTCATTTCCTCTCTGACAAGTACCCAGTGAAGTGGTAAGCCTTCAGGTACCTATGTGTCAGACATTTTCATTAATATAATGCTACCAGTTTTGTTCTATTTCACACCAGTTTTGAAGGAGCAAATAATACTGTCTCAGGTATGTAAAGGGTCACAGCAGGTTAGTTTTCACTCTAGTGTGTTGGACTCCTCAGTCATAGTCTGCCATCATGCTTTTGCCACCTTCATGGACAGGTGATGCTGACCATGGAGGCAGCAAGGCACAAGCTATGGCAATACTCAGCAGTTCTGATACCTCCATCTTCCTGCCTTCTCTCTCTTTCCTGACATCAGTGCGGAGGCCAGCTGTTATATACATATTCATATTCTGTACGGTACACAGTTACCAAAAATGTCTATTGACTCCTTCTGTTATCTTTTCCTTTCAAATAAGAAAAACTACTCAAGTTTTAAGACAATGGTGAGAAAAATACAATGATACTGGCCCTGGGTCCTCTATGTGAAGTTTTTATGTATGCTGGTATGCTGGGCAATAATATGTATATGTCTCCATTTATGTCTTTCAGGTCACAAAGCATTGCTGATGTGGCTATAGAAGCTTTATTTACTCCAGACAAAATTACTTTGCTTGACAAGGATGCTACAGTAATCCTCAAAATTTGCTTCAGAGCAACATTTAGACCAACTGGACAGAACCATCAAGTAGGTAAGTAGACTTCCTGAAATAATCCATACACAGATGTGTTTGCTTCAACAGCCTTAGCCAGGAGCTTTGGTTTGCAGACTAGAAGAAATAAGTATCTTTACTGGACATGCTTAAATTGCCATGCATTCAGTACCTAAGAGTAGTTCATCAGGCATGGGAGGTTTCTTTAGAGGATCCTTGCTCAGCTCTAGCTGGTGGTGTTTTGCTCCAAAACATTGTAATCACTACAGAATAATCATGGACTCTGCCTTTGAGTTTCTTTTACCCACAAATCCTTTCTGCAGATCCTCAGCACATACAGATTTCATTGAACTGTGGCGGGTTCTAAATGAGTTGGCTACCTATTGTCTGTGCCTTTGCCTACATAGATGTGCTTAGTAAAAGCACTGAGTATTTCTGTTATCAAAGATGAAGAAAAAGAGATAGAAATATATAATTTTTGCCCACTGTTTTACCGGTTTTGTAGTAGGAGTGTAAAGAGTGTCCCATCAGGTGGGATAAAGGACAGGCAGGACTGTGGGCAAATGTAAGTAGGAACTGTCATCCTGTCTCTCATATGGAGACCAAGTTATCTTGCAAGACCTGGCCAAGGTACTGCATCCTCTTTGAAGCCATTTCTAACCAAAAAAACTACATCTGTTATCTCAGCATCTGCTGCACACAGCAAGCAAAGCAACCTTTTACTAAAAGCTGAATGTTTTCCCTTGCTAATCCATGGATCCTAATCTCTCCTCCATTGGACTCCAGCTCTATATTTCACAACCTTTAGTTCCTAGTGGCACTTCATGAAGTTGCAAGCAACTTAACTTACAGGCTGAAAGCAATCAGGTCAGTAGTTTGTCGTGATTTCCACCAAGAAATACATGAACATGGAGAGAAGCCAAAGTGAGATTCACAACTGGCACAGCTTTCTGCTTTCCTGACTCTCAGGCGTTCAAACATTGACCCACCTTTGAATGGCATACCTCACACGCCATTGAATGGCATACCACACATCTATCTAAGTAGCCATCATCATAGTTAAGCTGAAAATGGCCACCATATAAACATTTTTAGTCTGCTTAAATGATTAAAACAGAAAATGTATTCTCTGGCAGACATGGCTGGCTGGCCGGCTATCTTGGCACTAAAGCATGAATATGCCTTGTACTTCTTCCACATTTTGAGTGTCCTTCATATATTCTGTTGTCACTACTGAAAAACCTGTACTTTCCACTGATTGGCTGGCCGGGGGGTTGGGGCTTTACTTGCAATTGAGAACCTTTTCCTTTGACTCTCTATCCTGCTGTGTTCAGGTCTACACTGACGAGCTGGTCATAATTTTCCACTTCTTTTGCTTGGCAATAACAGTACTTAAGAACAAAATCCCAACTGCATGGTCTATGAAAATACTTATTTCATCAAGCTACTTTTTAAAAGAAAATTCAAAAAGCGTACTAACTTTATCATTTTGACAGTGACTCAGCCCATTAGCTTTCCATTTTCATATTTTTTATCATTTACTTTTAATCTGACCATGCAATTCTTTCATGTTTTCTGCATCTTTTTTGTTCTAATTAATTCACTGAAGCACAGAAATTTCTCATTTCTTTAATAGAGATATTAAAGGTATCATAGATATATTGTCTTAGGAGTATATTTAACTTTAACATACTTAATAAATCTGAAAAAGTAATTCTAAATTAGACAGTCGCTGTAACCAGTTGAATTTATAGTCTATGGCCTGTGGACTTTCTTAAAGGCAGCTGATCTCATCATGTAGACTTTGGCTACTGTCATCTCTTTTTACCACACAGTAGCTTTCATTTCCATTCCATAGTTGATATTAATAATTTCTAATTGCTAGAGAAACAGAAGACCAAAGAGATTAGGTAAAGTACTTAAAGTCAAGGAGGTCATAAAATGCAGAATTGCTGCTCAATCTAAGAATATCTGGCTCAGACTTTGGAGCAGCAATGCTACATGTCTAAGCATCTAGAATGTGTCAGATACTGTGCATGTTCTTTTAGATGATCACAGTTCGTTCTTATAACATTTAGTCCTTTTAATGGCAGGAGAATAGAAAGAACTTGAACTTTCACTTCAGAATGACTCAAATGTTATCTCTGACCTTGTCCCAGCTGGATGTATTCATACCAGTCATCCTGCCTTGTTTAATTTAGTTTGTTAGCTCAATAATAGTATCAGGCTACCCAGTGCCCAGGTTTATTGTAGAGTTGGTAACATATGGGTATGTGTTTAACTACAGGCATCCATCATGACAATGTCTCCCCTGTGTGTGCCCCATGCTATGCAGAAGAAGCTAATACACATAATACACAAGGAAGGGATCAGTTCTCCAGGTTTATCATAGCTTTCTTGGGGCAAGAAAGTGCAATTATTTTCCACAGCTGCATGCTGCATTCTCTGGCTTTTTTTTGTTTGCTTGTTTGTTTGTTTGGTTGGTTAGTTGGTTGGTTGGTTTAGATTTTTTGTTTGTTTGTTTATTTGCTGTTGGTTGTTTCTTATTCACTTAGACTGAATCACATGAAATCACAAATGCCATACAGTCTCTACAAATTCTTGATATCAGGCTTTGTTACAATAGAACAAGGCTGTTTTCTTCTTCAGAATTCACTTGTTTCTTTGTGATTTTTATCATAGCCATCCTGTTTAACATGACACTTGATGCAGATGAATATTCATCCAGAGTAACCTCCAGAGGAATATTTAGAGAAAACAGTGAACGATTCCTGCAGAAGAACATGGTTGTAAACAAAGTACTGAGCTGTTCTGAGTACCACATTAGCATACAGGTGAGACCTCAGGGTTACATCTCTTCCCCCCTTTCTTCTAAAAGACTAACGACTACAGGAAGTCTAAAAATGGAATTTATATGTTAGAACATGCTTGCCTTTCTAATGACTGCATTTTTTGTCTAACTGTGAACAAAAAGCACATTTCTTTTAAGCTAATACTAATAGTCACATTCTGATTTTATATGTGTTAGTGACATTACATTTTATTAGGTATTACAAGTAAAGGGGCTAAAAGATTGTTAAAGAAATCAAACCCTGGGGCTAGAGAGATAGCTGAACTGGTGAGGATACTTGTTGAATAGGACTTGAATTCAAATCTCTAGCTCTTATGTAAGTATGTCAAGTATGGCTGTATGTGTACCTGTAATCCCAGTGCTGTGAACATCAGAGACAAGACCATTTCTGGGGCTTTCTGGCTGCCAGCCTAACTCTGGAATCATCTAGAGACTTTGTCTCAAGGGGAAAATGTAGGACATGATGAAGAAGATCTGATGTCCTCATCTGGCCTCCACACACACGTGCACATATACCATACATACACATGTGCACAGGTCCACATGCCTATCCTACATACACACATCAAACAAAGAAAATAAATAGATTAATTAAATATTCTTTTTAATTGAAAGCATTTTATTAAATGACTAGTTGGGTAAATTTTCCTTTGACAACTTTATTTTGACATCTTTCCTGTCAGGTAAAAGTTGTAATCATTTTAAGCTACTAAAAATAAAAATCTCAAATGAGGTTTCCACTGCTGCTTTACACCAGGTCATTGGTTTTCAACCTTCCTAATGCTGTGACCCTAAGTAAAGTTCCTCACTCTATGGTGACCCCAGCAATAAAATTATTCCATGGCTACTTCATAACTGTAATTTTGCTATAATTTTAAATTATAATGTAAATATCTAACATGCAGGATATCTCATATGTGATGAGGTAAATGTTGAGAACCACTGAACTAGAGGAATGCTGATAGATTATGTGAAAAAGTTTTTTTGTTCTACTATTAGGCCATAATAAAGAGTTCATATTAATTTGAGAAATCTTTCCTGTATGAAAAATGCTTCATAGGAGAGACTTTCTAGGCAAAAACTCATTTTATAAGTTATATGACGCCCCTTAACAACTCTGTAATAATACCTTAAAATTATCAGAGGAAACCTCCACATGGACACACACACACACACACATACATACACACACACACACACACACACACACACACACACACACGAAAGAGAAGGTACTGGCAGTAGAGGGGAAGGCACTGATATAGGACATATCATCTAATTACTTGTGTGTAAATATTGAGATTATTGACCATCAGTAAGAATTGCTGCTTCAGATTTTTACTGCAATTGAATCACCTTAGATTTCTGACTTTAGCGACTAACAGCAGAATTTGGACCAAAGAGTAAATATTTGTCATTTAGAACCAGCCTCTTCTCTGTAACTGAAGGTGCTTTTAATTATAAACACATTTGCAGACTTTGTTTTCAAGTTACTATGGCTAAGTAATCAATCATTCCCTCCTCCCTATTTAGAAGCCCTCTGATGTTGTCAACCCTTTGGATCTGCGTGTGGACATTAGTTTGGAAAACCCTGGCACTAGCCCTGCCCTTGAAGCCTATTCTGACACTATCAAGGTCTTCAGTGTGAGTGTGGGTTGCCCTTTCCTAGTGGAGATTGGCTAACAGCTTCCGTAGTCACATGTGATGTTAAATATGCTAAGGATGCAACCTAAATATAATGATGCACATGATTCACAGGCATCTCAGTTCCACAAAGCAGAGATTCTTCTCCACTGTTTCAGGCCCCGAGAGAGGTACCAAGCCACCACAGGTGTTCAACAAATGCACCTTATAGAAATAAAGAAGAAAACAGTCCAAGTGTTGTGCTCAATACTCACTTAAAAATTCAGATGTCTGTAAAGTTGTTTGTCTCTCTCATTATATCTACTTTAATTTAGCTCCCCATAAACAAGCTGTTATACATCAGACATGGTGGTGCAGGGCTTTAGTCCCAGCACTCAGAAGGCAGAAGCAGGCAGATCTCTGGGTTCAAGGACAGCCTGGTCTATAGAGCAAGTTATAGAACAGCCAGAGCTACACAGAGAAACACTGTCAAAACAAAACAGAACACTAGTATCTTGAATTTTGTATTTTTCATTATGCCTAACTATGTACAAGCTCCTAAAATTGGTTTGGTTTCCCATAATTTCCACCTTTGTGCAAATGGGATACTGTATATATTCATTTACATTTTCTTTTTAGCCCAAGAGTACCCAAGAAGATGATGCTTTTTCTCTTGTTGTAGATCCCTTTCTATAAAGAATGTGGCAGTGATGGACTTTGCATCTCTGACCTGATCCTGGATGTCCAACAGCTGCCAGCCATGCAGTATGTTTGACTTTACATTTCTGTGAAAAAAATGTATAAGTAAAAGGGACATTACATCGCTTCATTCAAGAGAAAAATCTTGAATTTCTTTTCTTACAGAGAGAGTTGTCTGAATATAGTTAAGAGAATTTTACATTGAATTTCAACTTCTACCATTCTCCTACAAGTACAGCAATGTTATTTTTGTAACTATTTTGCAATATAATTAAAAGCTATAAAGAATAAGAACCAGTATCATTTGCTTACTTGTCAGCATCATTTTTACCATTAAGAAAATCTTTCATTATTAAGTGATTGTCATTAAATGCAAAGAATTTCTTGAATCAAGACAGCTTTTGAATACTGGGGTATTTTAACTTCCGTGGCTTTATCTGTCTCTTTTTTTTCTTGTTTGAACAGAAATCATCCCTTTATTGTCAGCAACCAGAACAAAAGGTTAACATTTTCAGTCACACTGAAAAACAGAGGGGAGAGCGCATACAACACTGCAGTCCAGGCTGAATTTTCTGAGAACTTGTTCTTTGCTTCTTTTTCCATGCCAGTACGTAAGGACGACACCCCCCCAACCTTTACCCCCAAACACACACACACACACACACACACATACACACACATACACATCCCTAACCCCCTCCACACACACTCTCTCCTCACATTCCCACAAACCGCCACCTCCACACAGCATTTTGCTCCTTCCTATCTGCCAATTGCTGTCTCTGATACTCAGGCCTCAGTATCCAAGATGTCTGAAAAAAAAAATCACAGTTGACCCTGGGCCTTCTCAGTTCTACTGTATGACTTCCAGTTAGTAAAGCCTCCTGAGAATGCAGTCTGGCTCCAAATCTAGGGCGGCTCTATTTGCAGCCAGGGTCACTTTTTCCTTTACCCCAGGTCTTGGCGGTGGCAGCTCATAACTTTTCCAGCCATCTGGGCTGTGAGAAGGCCGCCTTTCTTGTGCTGGACAGATGTGCTGCACTTGCTTAGTGTCATCCAGTCCCACAGCATTGTCTCAGCTTTGAGATGCTGCTACTTCTGGTGCCAGGATGGTGTGCATTCCTGCAAAGCCATTCTATCCAGTTGACGTGATCACTAAACCAGGGATATCTTAACCAGGAGAGCCCTTACTAATTCCTCGGCTCTCAAGCTATGAAAAGAAAAAAAAAAGAAGAAGAAGAAAAAGCTACTTTCCAACAGAGCTGCTTGATTAAAGGATATAAAAGAAATTTTTATTTTAAGTTAATAAGAACTTTATAGACTTAGGGTTTCAAACTTATGCTAACCTTGTGTATAAATGGCCTGTGCCCGATAGCAGCTTTTAAAGACAAAATGAACTGGGGAAACTGGCAAAATCTGTCAGTTCTTTAAAATACAAATGCCAACATGTATTTTCTTCTTTTAAAAATATATATTTCAAAAACATTATGAAGAAAGTATTACTAAATATGTCTTCTGAATATTATATTAAATATATCTGTGCTTCTGAAATACATAAATTAATTTTTATCTTGTACACATTTCCCCAATTCTTTAGCTTCTTGAGTGTATCTTTAGAGTTGGCAATAAAAACAATACATTAACCACCTAGATAATACAAGATATTCAAGTCTTTGAGGTCAAAAAACTATTTCAATAAAAATAAATATTACAAAATGTCCTTGTCCACCTTTTAGTGTGGATACGCACACAAACACACACACTCACACACACACTCACACTCACACACAGCTAATTGTTATTTCTTTGGTCCTTTTCAGGTCGATGGAACAGAAGTAACATGCCAGATTGGCTCATCACAGAAATCTGTTACCTGTGATGTGGGGTACCCTGACTTAAAGAGTGAACAGCAGGTACTAATCCCAGCTCTCCACACGTGAGAGCACACTCACTGTCTTTACTGGATGTCACCATTGAACAGACATCACAAATCAGTCAGCCACATACCTAAAAGGGGTTCCCTCACTGGGGTTATTCTTTTTAAATCATTAACAAAAATAGCATTTCCTCATGTATCTTTTTCCAAGTGCACAATGTGTAATCTTCTTTTTATGACTATGTTGACCAATATTGATCGAAGTGCTATAAGTAAATATCAGATCACCAGGAAGCTTGACAATTCTGACAAAAGGAGCTTGATGGCATTTGTATCGGATGGACGTTAAGCTCTTGTTCTTGGGCAAGCAAAGGGGAACATGAAGTTCAGAGTCACACAAGAAGGGGTTCACCCTGCTGGGGAACATTTTTCCAGGCATAAAGCATCACAAACTGATGAATTCTAATGTCATCTCTAGGTAACTTTTACCATCAACTTTGACTTCAACCTTCAAAACCTCCAGAATCAGGCATCCATCCATTTCCAAGCCTCCAGGTAAAACACAGTGCAACCATAAATGTATGCTTGATACGTTTTATGAGATTTCTCTTTAAGTAATTTCTAATATTTGTTTTTATAGTGAGAGCCAAGAAGTGAACAAAGCAGACAATTCGGTCAGTCTCAAGATCCCTCTTCTGTATGATGCTGAGCTCCACTTAACCCGGTAGGTGAAATCTGCTCCATGGGCAGGAAGCTTTATACCCCTGACAGAACCCCAGTATAAAAATCATTTAGCTCGTGACTACAGTCTGCTATCAGCTCAGTGCTAGCACATGAATTTTTGTCCCACTTGTCAACTAGATTAGAAATGTTCAGATAAACTGATGCTTAAGAACACTTGAACATTTTAGATTTATTGACTCAGAACAGCACCAGAGGAAATGGCAGAGAAAAAAAAATGTTTTCATCACATGTCATAGGTCAATGCCCCTGAGGGTGACAAGGTGCCAGTGATCTGACCTAAGATGCTTAAACAGACTGCTGGAGGTCATGAGAGTTACCAACACTTCTCAGTGCTCCCTTCATAATATGATACTGGATACCTATATACCTGTCAAGAATATACCTGTTCTTGGACTTGGAAGTCTCAAGCATCATGTTTTGGACGTTAAAGGGCCACAGAATATAAGAAGTGGAGTCACAGGCTGACATGGAAACTAGACCAAGTCTAGCTTCTTAATGGAAAACCCCAGACATGACTGATGATAGTTTTCTTCCAACCAGGCAGAAATAAGGGATTTTTCCAAAGGAAGTCATCCATGAAGGAAGGTTTTCTTGCCTTCTAACATGGGTCAACCTGAGGACAGTGGTTAAAATGTTACTAGTAGATACCAATTAGGTTGAACTGTTCCAAGAGGCAGCTGTCTCATGAAATGGGTAACATACAAACTCTATACGAGCAATAGGCCAATCCCACCTCAGTTCACTCTCAGAACTAAGGACACTTCCCTGTGTAAACCAAATACTCCTGAAAACATGCAGAATTGGTTTCTCAGTAAGTATATGGGCAACCATGTTCTCTAACTCCTGCCTTGTCAGCCCAGTCTATGAAAGCATGGAGCATCTACAGTTATAAATCACAAAACAAAATGAAAAGGAACGCATACCATCCTGTTTGAAATGAGCAAAGATTAAAAGGGCTTATCTGTATCAAGGGAGTCACAAAGGCACATGAAGGAACAATGCATAGTCCATGTTATTCAGGCCTGACAAATGTATCAGTAGCTAGAGTTTCCAAAAATCTCTGTTAAAATAAGTAATTGATAGCAAAGCCACAGTAATGAGTATTGCTCATCACCTGAATGTTTTCCTACTAATGTATACAATTCCGTATTCTATTAAATGCATTTAGTGAGAGTCTATGCTTTTCCAAGTATTTAACATGGAATAAATATGGGATCAAAATAGGACTTTACTTTTACTAACATCTTAGCTATGTATTTTTTGTGATTGCAGTTTTTATTCTAATATATCCGAGAATTAGAGTTTATAATAGCTCTTAAAATGTTAAAGTATATGGTAAAAAATATTATGGAGAATTGTATAGAAATGACCTCTGATATTCCACCCACATAGTTTCCCACCATATACATGAATATATTTGGAAAGCACAAACATTATGGTAAGACAGAAACTGAAAAGTGAGATGAGCATTCTCCATCACCTTGATGGCAATCCTCAGAAATGACTATTTGGAATATCTTCTGTTGAAACATTTTACTTACTCAAATGGAATACTAAAACATTCTTTCATATCTTCATGTGGTTTTTCATAGCAGGATATACATACCTAATTCATTCTATTTCTGTATGAATCATAATTTATATAACCACTCCAAGAGTAATTAGATATTTGGTTGTTTCACATTTTTGTTTGTGTAACCACCAAAAGCAATACTGCAAAAAACAAAATAAAAAAAAGCTTTAGCATCTTGTAAACTCTTGAGAAATGTCTCTTGGTAGCCACTGTGATACTGTATACATATGCAATTATATTCTATGCATATATTGAATAGAAATTATTATTTTTTAAAAGATCTTCCTGAATTTAGATCACTGCTACTGTAACCCTTAAGTATTCTAGAGAAAACCTGTGTAAAAAGTGGAAAGGTGTCCAATCTCCTTAAAATACAAAAAGCAGATCACATCAGTCAATTTAGGAATTGGCTCTGTTTAGGGGCTTACATAAACATCTGGAAGGCAAAGAGAATAATTCATGCACACGTAGCTGAGTTTTCTGTTTCAAATCCTAGTCAGTTTTCTCATTTTCCATACAAGGCTGACACATCACTCTTTCCTCTCTTACACACAAAACCTTGACAAATGCCACATATATTCAGCTCTCCCTGTGACAGATTTTACTTTTGAAATTGGGAAAGAATTTTCTTAAAAGATGGACAAAGACAGGGCGGTGAGGAGGAAAGAAGGAGAGAGAAAGGGGTGGGGACACAGTGAGAGAGAGATAGGTACCCAGAGGCTAGGAAACGTTCTGTCTCAGAACACGTTTAGTTTATTGTTTTAGGAAATGAACGGAACATCCTATAATTTAGATAAACTGTCCCCTGGAATGTATGGAGGACTATGCCCAATGCTTTTTAAAATTCTACTCTTACCATCAGCTTCTTCGCACTCCACAAAATGCACAGTAGCTGTCCTGGTTGAATTGTAGCCTCAAAGCAACAGGAATAAGTGAGAAAATGGACAGTGTTAGGTTTCACACACATCTAAACAATTTCCGGAGGAATCCTCTTGCCTGGGTGTTACTATATTTGCAGGCATTAATCCGGATTCCTAAATCATGTGGTCAAGATCTCATAATAAAATCTTTGGATTTTAAGAATAGTTCTGCAGTGACGGAAACAAATTCAATCAACCCTCAAGTCATTGCCTACTATTCGAGTTGCTCTAAATCTAGAGAAAGATTAAGAAAACAAATCCATGTCCTGTTTAAAAGGCATTTATTAATGAATACTGCAGGAGCTAATGGCTGGTAATCATCATTGTACTACTCCTACAAGTGAAAAAAATCTTGGCTTACAGATCCAATCCAATCACCAAAGCTGTAGTGTCTACCTTTTCAACACACTTGCCACATGTAACAGAAGTCTGGAGGCTAATCCAACTGTCATCTAAAGCAATAGTTTTACATCTATGCTAGAAATTTGACAACTGATAAACACACAGGCTGTCCTCAGAAAGACGGTATGATTTGAAAGAAAGTTGTTTTAATCTCAGGAAATATACATTGGACTATGAAGTCTGACAAGCATTCATTCACATTTGGTATTTTTTAAACTTTTGTATTATGATAATAATTAATAACTCTAAATATTTAGGGGCTCAAGATTATTTTTGTGTGTGTGTGTACAAATAGCATCAGTGGTAGGTAACATTGCTATTACTATACTCCCCAGACATCAGTCAAGCAGAAAGACAGATTCTCATGTTTTCTCATGTGGAAACTTAAAAAGTAAAATAATCACTTGGTGCTTCTATAAGTAAAATGAACCATTTCAATGGTAATCCACACCAGAAGATACTTAAGTAAAATAAATATAATGCTTGAAGAGCCACAACAAGACAAAAATCATTGGTTTTACCGATGTCACCCAACAGGTCCACCAACATAAATTTCTGTGAGATCTCTTCAGATGAGAATGCCCCTTCTTCCATAAACAGTGTTGAAGATATTGGTCCTAAATTCATCTTCTCCCTCAAGGTTGGTAAGCTTGTCATAAAGATGAAAAACCAGAAAGAGAAGAGATGAAATAAAGCAGTATAGGGTGAGAAGAAAGCAGTGAAAGCTTGCTATACACTGTGGCTGATCATCTTGAGTACACAGTAGCATTGGGGGAAAAGGTGAGAGTACACACAGCTGAGCCTCATCCCTGAGTTTGTGACTCAGAAGGTCTGTGCTCAGTCAGGAAGTGTGTGTCTCTTACAAGCCCACAGGCAATGTTACAGCTGCTGCTGGTTTGGGTGTCATACTTTGGGAAAACTGAGGTAGATAACAGATATGTAGAGGGACTTGTGTTTAATTGTGTGTCCTTGGTAAGGAAGAAATAATATATTTTCAAAGCGAATTCTCAGGATTAACCAACAAGACGTTGCTATGGTGTGATTACTGTGGGGTGAGTGTCCATTATACTACTTTGCTTGGAAAGCAGTCCTTTTCGAAAAGCTCATCATTTACACTTGATACAAGTAGAGCTTTTGTACAGTTATGCTAAGTAGTATCTAAAATGCTTTGAGTCACTTCAGTGCAGCGTAACTATAAGGGTCTGTGAATAAATAACTATTAATCTAAAGATTGAGATTGAAATTCAAAGAAAGACACCTGTAATCCCAGAATTTGGGAAGCTGAGGTGAGATTTCTATAAATTCAAGGCCAGTCTGAGCCAAAGAGCATGACTGAGAAAGACAGAGGAAGAAAATAAGTTATAAAAGAATAGCTAATTTAGAAAGGGCTGCTATAGAAGCTTTGGAAAGTGAACAGGAATTCACCTGCCTCACTGAGTCAATGCCATCCTGTCTCTGTGCATTTCCACTAAGACATGCACACCTTCAGCTCCGCAGTGTAGTTTCATGATTTTAATGACAAAATAATCTTGATTTGTTATCTAGATTTTGTGTTTCAGAAAATGAGGATGTTACCACATTCTTTAAAGGATTTTTAATCAATTCATGATTAAAAATATTAATAACACTATTAAGAGTGTAAGTATCAGCCATTGTACCATGTGTTTTACACACTAACATATAATTCCCATCAGTGAGAACAGAGAGCATGGGAGCACATGGCCACTGAATTTTTGATGATCTTTAATTTTTAAGTCAAAGATTATTTTTAGGGAGGCTCAGTTCCTTGCCCAAGTCAAGCTGCTACTTCACACACACACACACACACACACACACACACACACACACACACACACACACATTGGCATCAGGGGTGGTGTATCTGGCAGCATCTGCATCACATGTTATTCTCTACACAGGTGACAACAGGAAGTTCCCCAGTAAGCATGGCGTCAGTAACCATTCACATCCCTCAGTACACCAAGGCAAAGAACCCACTCCTGTACCTGACCGATGTGCAAACAGATGAGGTAAGGCAATACAATTGCCCATACAGATAGAAACAACCGATAACTTAAGGGTTATTGTGTCTGCACCTAAATGTTGAAAGACAAAAGAGAACACTCTGCATCCCAGATCCCAACAAACCAGTATCAGACTTCATATTATAAGCAGAACACTGTCCTAAGAAAATCAGCATCCTGGTGGCTGAAGCTCTTCTAAAATTTGTTTTGTGTAGGAGAGGATTTGACTCAGTCTGAAGCCTGTTAGGAGAGGTTCAGTCTACTGTGAGCACATAGTAGATCTAGAGAGCTCCAATTAGCTGATCTTAAGGCAGCTGGCTTGGACTTTCACTCAATAGGACTCAGCACAAGCTATTCATTTTAGTCATCCCAGTTACCTTTTAAGGGGAAACATCAAGGCAATGAAATCAGAATCTGAAGATATGGAAAGAACACTGGCATTTCTCTTTGAAAGCTACATACAAGGGTTCTCCTATGCAGCCTGAACCAAGAGGCAGTGTCTACCATAACGAAACATCCTAACATTGGCTTTCCTTTAGTTGAGGATTTAGCTAGTCTTACAGTAGAATTAGTTCTGTAGTATGCATAGTATGCATAGTAGACTTCAAGAAATTAAAATCCCAAAGGTTTCCAGGGAAAAGAACCCTGGATTGAATCACTCATGGTGTTTTTGTTTTACTATATTCTTAAAAAAAAAAAACACCTTTCTTCTTTACTTATTCTTTGTGTTCTTCACATTATGCATCTTGATACCATCCATTTTCCTGTCCTTTCATATCCAACCTCTCCTTTCATAAACCACCCCCCTAAAAAAAAATTTAAGAAGAAAAAAGGAAGAGTCTCATCATGGAAACTGTAGTGTGACATAATGAGTCGCACAATAAGCCTTTTTGTCCCTTTGTCTTTACTTGTAATTGTTCATTGCAAAAAGCCATTAGTCTGGTTTGAGGCCTCGGGTTTCTGCTACACTATCAATACTGGGTCCTCATCCCTTTTGGATATCCCATTGTTACCCTGTGTTGTGAAGATCCTGCAGTTATGGGTCTGCAGGACCAGCCCCTTGATCTTATGTCATCCAGAAAAATATTAGTTCATTTCGAATTGCTACAATAAAACACCTGAGATTAACTTTACAGATAATGAAGCTTATTTAACTCTCAGTTCTTGAGATTCAATGATATGATGCCAGCATCACTTCAGCTCTGGCAAGGGTCTCATGGTAATTAGTACGGGTCGGGATGGGGAAGGATAGAAATGGAAGTACATTGCCAAATAGGAAACTAGAGAGGGCCTAGAATTCTAAACTCCTTTTTAAGAACATTGTTCAACTTAACCTGTAGATGTTCTACTGGATTTCAATTCTAAAGACCCCATCTTCTCTCCACACTTACAACTTAAGGACCACACTTCTAATGCATGAACTTTGAGAAAGAAGCTACACTGAAATCATGACAGGCTATGGGAAGCTGGCCTGCCACACCAGGTCATACTAGCTGGCTGAAATATTTCAGACTTTAATGAAGAACAAAACATTTGGCCACTGAGCCCTGAGAAAGAAGCCTAGGGCCCCTCTCATGCCTCACATGATGGCAGGATTTCCTGGCAGGCACAAAGGAATAGCACCAGCCATTTTGCTTTCCAAGTCTGACGTGGTCTTCTTCTTTGTAGGCTGGTGACATCAGTTGTGCAGCAGAAATAAATCCACTGAAGCTAGGACACGTGTCCACTGATGTAGCTTTCAAGAGTGAAAACTTCCGGAATACAAAAGAATTGGTGAGGAGAGGTCAACGTTCCTGCTGAACTTGCCTTCAGTAATCTGGTGTTTGTTGCACCTGGAACCAGGGCTCTTGTTTTATCCCAGCAGCTGACACTCTAGAGAGTCCTTTGGCTTTTGATGTCAATTGTGAATTAGGTACAGCAAACACATGTTCAGGCTTAGGTCAACAATTCCCAGTATCAGCAGGACATGTGTGATGTGACGTGGGAACAAAAAGAGGCTACTGGATGTGGAGGGTGCAGAGGGTCAGGGGCTGGAAAGTAGCAAAGGATTATCAACAGAAATAATCAAGTTTGAAAACAGCACATAGAGACCAACGCTCCCGCTGTTAACTTTTAAAGAGGACCTCCCTGTGATTACTGTCTGTATCCGAGCTCTGCCATGTTTGCAGGGGAAGAGGTTAGTGTATCAGGTAGCATGGCTCCTGTACAAACTCAGTCAGTGGGTAAGTAAACAATAAACCCTAAGCAAGCTGTGGCTCTTCCCCATCAATGCTACTGAAATTGTCCTGGCTTTCTTTCTTTGCAATTTTTTATATTGTGATGGATGAAATACACAGAAAAGGATGAAATAAGACTTTTTCTATATGTATTAATAAGTAGATGTATATGTATGTTGTTACATAAGTAAGTCATGTTGTTATTTTGGGGCCATATATAAATAAGCCAATGTCACAGATTGTGTTTTTGGGTTTTCAGGGGTGTGTGTGTGTGTGTGTGTGTGTGTGTGTGTGTGTGTGTGTCCATACAACAATGTGTGTGGGGGGAGCATGATGTGAGCATGTATGCAAACAATGTGTATGCCTGTATGTATAGTATAGTGTGTGTGTTCCTTGTGTGGTATGGAGTGTATTATGTGTGTGCATATACATATGGTGTTTTTTCATCTGTCTGCCTGTAGCTGTATGGTGCATGAACCGAAGTTGCTGTCTATCATATTCCCTTGAGACAGGGTCTTTCACTGCACTGGATGCTCACCATTTTTGGCTAGACTAGATTGCCAGAGAACTCTCAGGATCCATTTATCTCTGCACTGGTTCTCCCAACACTGGGCTACAGGCGCATGAAACCAGACCATGCTTGCAAGTACTCTAATCCACTATGCCATCTCTCTAGGCATCCCAGACTTTTTAAATGGCTTTACTTTTTTAGGCAATTCATAACAAAAATCATGTGAAATGTAAAGAAATTTCCCATAACCCTCCTGTTCTCACATATTCACGGCTTCATCTGCCATGGAAATCTCATGATAGAGTGCTGTATTTATCATGAGTGACAGCCTACACTAATAGACCATAACGCCCATGCCACAGTTTACATTGGGGATCACGGCTGGAATTTTAAATATTCACACCATGGAGCTGCAAATGTATAATGGCCTGTGTCCATCAATTAATTTAGCATTTTGAGTAGCTTAACAACCCTAAAAACCTACTGTGCTCTGTGAATGTGCATCTCTCTCTTTCCTCTAACCCTTGATAACTCCTGATTCTTTTACTGACATATCTTATCTAGGAAATTCATTATTATCCTTAAATTCAATGGCTAAATTATATGACATGTTGTTCCTGTCCAATAATTTACTTATCTAGTATATTGCTTATAACATGAATTAGTTACTGTGTTTCATTTTTACAGTTATAGACAGTATGATGAACATATTGTGCCCTTTTGTAGTTGGAAATTTCTTTGGGCCACCAACCAGCTCCCAAATAAAAACATGGAATCTTATTATTAATTATGAAATGCTCGGCCTTAGCTTAGGCTTGAACAACTAGCTCTTTTAACTTAATTTAACCTGTTTCTATTAATCTATACTTTGTCTCAGGACTTTTTACCTTTCTTTCATTCTATATGTCCTGCTTTTCTGCTTCCTTCGTATTTGACTGGCTGACCGCTGGCATCTCCCTAGTGTCTCTTTCCCTTTCTCCCAGGAGCCTAAATTCCGCCTCCTACTTATTCTCCATGCCCAGATGTTCAGCCTATACTACTTCCTTTGTTATCGGTGGTTCAGCTTTTGTTAAGCAAATCCGGTGTCTTAGGTGGACAAGATAAAATAGCAACACATCTTTACATAATTAAACAAATACAACACATCTTTACATAGTTAAAAAATAATTCTACAACACCCTTCTTTTCACATATCTCTGTTATCTCTGAGGTTATCAATACAGACAGGAAATAGCTGGGAAAAACTATGTCAACTCTTTTTAGATTCTCAAGCATGCTATCAAAATTGTTTGAAGATATAAATACTAATAATATATAAGTACTAATAGAGCTGAATACTAATAATAAATATTAATATATATACTAATATAAATTAGTATAAATAATAATAGATATTAATACAAATGATGATATAAATAAATATAATAGATGGAGCCTGACAGTGCCTGCCTCTGCAGGTCCTTCTTAGCACCGTTTTATCTTTTTCTAAAGTTTTAGCATTTGTGACACCCATCTTCTCCCTCTCTCTTTCTTCCCCATGGTCTCTGACCTGAAAGGACTGCAGAAACACCTTGTGCAGTGACATCACCTGCTGGCTGAAAGACCTTCACATGAAAACAGAGTACTTCATCAATGTCACAACCAGAGTCTGGAACAGGACCTTCGCTGCCGTAAGTATCAGCTTTTCCCTACTGGGTCTGTCAAGGGAGCACAAGGAAGCATGCAGCATCATTGCCAAAAATAGTTCTTTTTGATGAAATCGCGCCCTGACTACAGTCAGCAATACCCAAGCAAGACAGGACAACTACCCTCTAGGTAGTAAGTACACATCCTTTTGCAATGCTCACCCAGTCTGACTTTGCCACAGAATCATTTGGAAACCTCATCAAGAGGTCTGCATCTTAGACTCCACGCCAGCCCATGGCATCTGTATGAACAGTGCCGAGGATGCCTTTGCTGTCCTAACCATAAATGGCATCTTCTTCCTCTCTCTTGTGATGTTCTTACAGTTCTCTTTTTGTAGTCACAGGTAAATTAGGATGCTCATATCCTGTCTCTCTCCTTGAGTTCTCAGTCAAGTGTGTCACCGATTTTAAACCATGCCAAGAAGAATCCAACATGACGGTCCATCTCCCTCTGTTAATAAACAGACACTCTACTTTCCTGGTTTAGCTTCCATTTGATGAGTAAACCCAGAAAGCATAAAACTCTTAGGCTACTTCAACATCCATGAAAAGGAAAGTGCTAAAACAATCGTCATTGTTGTTTCTCTGCACAACGGGCAAGAGTCTTGATAGACTAGATAGATAGATTAGATGATTAGCACTATATGAGCAGGGACTGGGTAGCCAGGATCTTAGTCTGTCAGGAACAATGTAAATCCAGGCAATACAACAGACTCAGCATCCTTGATCCTGACTGCTGGAATGCTGGCTCTGGGTACTGACAAACTATCTTAGTTTGGATCTCCAGGAGATCTGTATGGCTCTCTGGATCTCACTGAACTCAAGTTTCACCATTTTACAACCAGCAATAGTCCCCATTCTCTGAGTTGGAATTCTGTGTTAGATTAGAGATGGCCCTCCTACCTTGCCCTGGAGTCAAAACATAAGCAGTAAGATTGAGTAAAGACATAATATGAAAATAATGGTGAAAGTTTAGAGAAAGATTACAGAACTGGGGAGTGGGAAGATGGAGGGGTTGAGATTTCTTTTGAAAATATTGACCTCTTTTGTTTACCAGTTGCATTGGCTTTATTATCTCTGGAACAGTTCTAAATCCTAAAATGGGATGCATGCTGTTGGAGGCACCACCATTCTTCCAACTGTTGCATCTTGGTACTCATTCATGGTACTCAGTCATAGTACTCAGTACTTAGTATTGGTACTCAGTCATGGTGCTCAGTCTTGGTACTGTCATGATACTCATTCCTGGTACTCAGTTATGATACTTAGTCATGATACTCAGTCATGGTACTCAGTCATGATATTCAATATTGGTTCTTAGTCATGTTACTCAGTCATGATACTCAGTCTTGGTACTCTGTCATGACACTGTCTTTGGCTAGTAGTCAGTCCATGGGTTCCTGGTTCCTTTGATCTGAAGAGCAAATATTTTTGTAACAAACTTGGCAAGTGGGAAGGAAAACTGACTTATGCACATCAAAATATTGTCATTCCAGCTCTGTAAAAAGTATTTGGATTTTCTGGAGTTTGCTTGAAGCTATAGTTTAACCATCAGGGTTTGTGAAAGTGACTCTCAGAGACTGAGGCAGCCTTTCCTTTCTGGGGACCAAGTTCTTAAGCAGTGGAGAATATATCCTTTTTCACAATAGTTACATGTGCATCTGCATGAGTTTATGTGTACCACATGGATGCAGGTGGTCTTGAAGGTCAGAAAAGAGATTTGTATCTTCTATAATTCAAGGTATAGGTAGGAACTGAGCTAGGGTCCTCTGTAAGAACAGTGAGGGCTCTTAACCACTGAGCCATTTCTCCAGACACACTCACCCCATGTAAAAATTCTTAATGCTTCACCTATAATATATGCTGGCTCCTGGATATAGTCTAGCAAATTACTTCATGAAGATGTTGAATTATGTGCCCTAGTAACCAGAACATCGGAGTCCTGATAGCCAGAGCATTTGAACATGGCTCTAAAATCTGAGCATTAGTTCTATCACATATAATTCTAAGGCCCACATATGTGTTGGATAACAAACACTAACAGCAAGACATTAGCATCATCATGTTTCCATTGAGCAGACTTTTGCATAAACAAATTGATGACATGTGAGCTTACTGTATATCTTCGCTGATAGCATCAGCATACATGTATGTTCTTATGCATTCAGTATCATCTGCTAGAGACACTTAGATTAGGGCACGTGAAATCATTCTTAATGTGATATAACATGTAAGAAGGCTCAAGGTTAATGCAGCCAACACATATCATCAAGTTCGGGTATACCTTTAGATAGGATTATTTTATACAATAGGAGAAAAAGCTCAAATGCTGGTGTCCTCTTCTATTCTATGACTCATTCAGGTATGAGTATGAGTATTATGTGTAATTTTCTTTCATGTATCAAACTTCATTAAATTTAAGAAAAAAATCTCAGTGGCAAGCTTTTCCTTTGAAAAACAGGTCTCAAAAGTCTTCCATTTGAATCCTTTTCAAATTTGAATAATGTAAGATGTTTCCAGCCTCTCATTTGGGTGCCACCCTGAGATTTGGTTTAATCTGCAGTGACAACCCCTGCACATTTCAAAGGCTGCTCAGCAACTTCTGATGAGCAGGCTGAGTCCACACAGCGAGTTCAAGCATGTAAAAGGATGAATCTTCAGAATTGAGTTTTCTTCTTGTGACTTTCTGCCAGGAGCTAAACAATATTAAACATGCCAGGTTTTCTGTGTTTACTCCTGCAAGGATGAAATGTTTTAATTCTGTGTTCCAGTCGACTTTCCAGACTGTGCAACTGACAGCAGCTGCAGAAATTGATACACACAACCCTCAGCTGTACGTGATTGAGGAAAACAATGTCACGGTGAGTGTGCTGTCTCCCTCCCTGAGACAGATATTCTACTGGGTGAAATATGGAACAGCCACTCTCATCTCCGTGCATCCAGAAGGCTCTTACTGAAATGCTGAAGGCCTGGACTTTATTAGGTTGAGATGTGGCCAGGGTGTGTGTGACTCAGAATGTCCAGTGACATATTTGCCTTCTTCTTAGCCCCATTCCTACTCACATGCTGCAAAGCTGGCTTTCTAGAAGTGACAATCCACCCAAAAGGTAGAGAGGAGCTCTGTTGTGTCTGGGACACCATGGTGACAGTTCATGTCTAAAGCGGCATCGCTACCTCTTCCTGTGCTGTGAGAAACCATCAGGACCTGAGAAAGAAGACCTGAGTTATACTGACTTAAGTCAGAAATTAGATCTAGGGAAATTGTAAAATAAGAGATTAATTTTTCTTTAAAAAAAGTACATCTTATAACCAGATAGTTTGCCATGTCCATTCATGGCCTTACAGTCTAAAGAACTCTGAATGCAATCTTCATTTAACAAGAATACTATGGAGAATTGTCCTTTTACAGAAGACAAAGGCTGTCTGTTCTTGGGTTGGCAGGGGTGACTTTCCTCAGCAGTGAGCCTCTGGTTAGCATGTGCCATTTTTAGGTACAGCAGGATTTCCATGCCTAGCTAATCTGCTGGCAGAGCCCCAAGTATTTTCCTCTCAAAGCTTTTGTTTAAGAACTGGAAGTCAGTTCACAACTCTGTCCCCAAGGCCAGCTGGACAGTTGGCCTCTGTCCAGTACTCTAGTCTACAGATGGGTTAAAAAGCCAAGGGCCTCATGAACTCTGGGCTTCTCTCAATGCCTGTGTTGAGTTCACAACACTGCTGTTCCACTTTTGTCCCAGGAAAAATGATTCCACACAATAGAGGCTGCTTTTTTGCCTGGTTGGGGAATCTCAGTGAAAGCCCACACCCTCAGTGCAGAGGCTGGGCATGGAAACCAGAAATGGAGCCAAGGGAATTATAGGCTCCAGACCTGAACTGCTGTGAACCTAGTGACGGAGAAAGCAACCAGAGACTGTTCTCAAAGCTCATGTTAGAAAAATGCAGCATTTGGGTAATAGATAAGATCTGCTAACATCCTTTTTTCCTGAAAACAGCCCTTGAAGATATTAATTGAAAATTCAAAGTTTCTCTTGCATGAAGCTAGCAGATTTTTCTTTTCTCGGCTTTTCTATGAGTAGTACTAATTAATTATTAACAGCAGAGATTGACTTCTACTTGTGATAAACTGGATAACTTTTTGAGGAATACTCAGAACCCAAATAATGTATTGGCACATACCTATATGAAGGCCCACTTCGAAATCAGATACATGACATCTTGTGCTCAAGGGCACAAGATGATCTAAGCATCAGATTGGTGAGCTCTGGAACACAGCCTCTGCACTGCACTAGTACAGTGCAGCAAACTGCACGAATTTATAGTAATTTCATTTAGAACATTTTAGCTTTTCAATACAAATGATAGGAAACATAGTCACAGAGCTGACTTCTTTATCCTGCCATAAAAAAACGTTTGCCAGGTGATGGCAGTGGTGCACACCCTTAACCTCAACACTAGGAAAGCAGAAGCAGGCCAGTCTCTGAGTTCTGAGTTTGAGGCCAGTCTGATCTACAGAGCGAGTTCCAGGATGATCACAGTTACACAGAGAAATCCTATATCAATAAAACAAAACAAACAAACAAAAAAGGTGTTCCCTCTGTCACTAGAATTTAACATGGTGTCAAGTAAATAAATTAAGTATTGTCCTCTTTTGCTCTGTAACGCTAAGAATATTTTGTGGAAACTCTTTTTCTCAATGAAGAAAAAGAATATTAAGTGTCACTATTCAAGCCCCTGGGGATGCCATTCCATTTCACTGCCACAAAGATCACCATAGGACATGGGCTTAAAGTCGTGAATATGCCCAGGGACAATGTCATCACTGAAAATGTCAACCTCACCCCTAAGATATCCTATATGTTATATTTTTCCACTGTTTTATATCAAACTTGAATGATATTGAAATCAGTATTTAAAAGCTGATACAAAATTACTGAATAAGGGACTGGATGAGGCTATGCTTGCTCCCTTTCCTAGGATGCTTTGGTCTCATTTGACCACAAAAAATAAATGTGCAGAGGAAACTGATGTGCCTACTTTAAACAATGAAAGTATCTGATGCCTTTGGCTCAGCGTAGCCATAAGACAGAAATACATCTGAAAGAAAAAGTAGAAAGGTTGTGAATTACCCAAGTTTTCAAGTTGTCTATGCAGTGTGTTTTGCAGGATGCTTCAGGGACGCAGGTCATTATGACAGGTCACATCACATCTCCACTCTAGAACTGTGGTCATATTTATAAATTACGGAATCGTGTTAGGCCAGATTACTTTTCTGCTAAATAGATGACTCAGTTGTGAGCATGTATTCATTCACAGATTCCCCTCATGATAATGAAGCCCACAGAAAAAGCAGAAGTACCAACAGGAGTTATAATAGCAAGCATAATTACTGGGATCCTCTTGCTGCTGGCTCTGATTGCAGGTTTGTGGAAGGTAAGAAAACCTCATGGGTAAAATGTTGTGCTCCCAAAGGCCCCTGCTTTGCATAGCATGGTACCTCTTGCCATTGAGAAAAAAAATGCAAGGCTGTTTGTACTTTCTTATTCAAGTCTTTGAAAAGCCAGTACTTTTTGTTTTAACCTTCCTACCACCCAGCATCCTGAACGTTTTGTTTGGTTTCAAATAGATATGACAGATATTCAATTTTACACAATGAAGCTTAACTCTCTGGACATAAAGTTCCCCAATATATGATATATGTCCTCAACTTTAAGACATTAGTCAGTAGCCTGTGCGGTATCCCCAAACCTCCAGGAACTCCAGAGGGCTGAGGGGAAGTGAGTGATAAAGCAGGTCAAGACATGGGCTGCATAAGCCATGGGTGGGAATGTCGTTCTTTTCGTTTTCATTGTTTGTACTTTCTGGGCACAGTACAGTGTAGATGCATGTATTTGTTGGGTAATGATCAAATCAAGATAACTGTAGTTATAGAGTGGTAACAGGCTATGTCATCACCTTACAGCTTGGATTCTTCAAAAGACAATATAAAAAAATGAACCAAAATCCAGATGAGATGGATGAGACCACAGAACTCCACAGCTAAAGCCTAGGTGGACACCATGGCATAAGGGCTGGCAGCATCCCAACTATGGTTCGCTATGTGGTGAATGGATTTCTTTTACAGTCCAGTTTTAAATAATTTAATAAGCAAACTAGCCTGATAATTTTAGAGTAACTGCTGGTCAGTTGGGAATGAAGACATTGTGGGTGGTGGTTAGGGTTACAAAGACCAAAGACATAATACAGAAAGGAAAAAAAAAAGTAATCTAAAGTGGCTAGTCCAGTGTTTACATGCTAATATTTATTGTATCAGGAAGATTGGATATGTCTATGCATGACAAGCTTTTAAGAAAATTGTAAACTTTTTTACATTTGGGGGTGGGAAAGTGTATGGGGAATGATCTTTTTACTTTGATTAACAGTATGGATAAAAGTGGAAAGTACTTAGTATATATATAATATATAACATATCATATATGTTATATAAACAATATAGCATATATAAGTATGTATTACATATATATGACTATGACATAAATTATATTGAAGATTATATATACATACATATTATATTGAGTACTTCCATGTATATATAATTATATTATTGTAATGAATATGAATGTTTGTAGAAAAGAAAAAATAGCATAGATTGGTTTCTCAATTTATGCTGTTCATCCTAGATTGCTACAGAAGATACTTTTAAGTAATAATCTTATTTATAAACTAAGTTTTCTTTTTTTTAAAAAAAAAAAAAAAAGTCCTGTTATTGCAGGACAGTAATCTCAGCTACTCAGGAAGTTGAGATAGAAATAAGAGTCCAAGGTTTCCCTGAGTTATATAGTGAGTTCAAGGCTATCCTGGACAACTTAAGGAGACCCTGTCTAAAAGCAAAGGGTAATATGACTCTGGGACTTAGCTTAAAGCGTGTGCTTAGCAGGACCTTTACAAAACAGGCCTGACTGCCTCTTCTGAGTCCTATCTTACTATAAACATGCTTGAATAACCAAGAGAAATACAAATTATATACGTGTGTGTATATATATGTATATATATATATATATATATATATATATATATATACATATATATATACCACCTAAAGAAACTGCCACAAAATTATTCTGGGGGAAAAGACAATTTAGAAGCCAAGGCACGGAAATTCACTGGTATCCTACACTGTAATGAATTTGGAGGGTAACTGTCTGCTGTGGCCAGCCCTTGCCAAAGGGAAGGGAAGGTTCTCTTTCTGTTAGTTACCCACCTGGGAAGGACCTAGTGCATTTGCCAGAGATAAACAATTTCTTTTGCTAACTGCCTCTCCCGCCTCTCCCCTTTCCTGCTTCCCTTAATGACAGAAGCCTCCCGGGGCCTGCCTTTCCTCCAGTAGTTATCCACTTTCCTTTTCCTACCACCCACATCTACCATGCCATGAATCTCTACCCACCCCCACACACTACCATTGCAATGAGAAAGTCCCATTTAGTTCACACACCTGTGTGATTGATGACTCGTTACACTCCGTAAATTTAGGGAGTTATTTCCATTTGCTGCTCCATAGCTAGAAAACTTAGCCTGAGTGTGTAGCTGTTGCAGTTATAAAGAAGGTAAACGGAACAGCTCAGGAGGCCGGAGGAGTACCAGCAACCATTAATTTAGCAAATGCGCTCTCTGTGCTAGACTCAGGCAGGCTAAACTGTCCAGCCCTAACGCTTGAAACTTCCTAGGTTAGGCCGATAGAAACCCAAAGGCCAGCATTTTGAGAAGCAGCCAGTCCTTGTAATGGAAACAGACTGTACGGCAGGGAGCTGGGCACCCTTTCCCACCCTTCGCACCCTAGTTCTGAGCCTACAAATTCTCCAGAAGAGAACTGGAAGAACGGAGCTCAGGGAAAAACAGAGTCACTCTGTCCCAGATTATAAGCAGAAAGCTTTGGCCCAGTCCTTAACCTCTAGGAACTTCATCATTCTCATTATGAAAGGGGAAGGCAGGGTTAGAGCTCAGCACCGACTCAATCTCAAAAGTCAACCATAAGCATTTCCTACTATACAGCATCCAAGAATGGGATCTAGAGAGCTCAGAGGGAAACCAGATGGCCCGTATGTGTATGGACAGCCCTGACTACCCTCATGACCAGTCCCCTTAGTGCCAGTCCAGAGCTAATTGGACAAGTTATTAGTTTACATCATCCTTGATAACGCCAAACAAACGGGAGGAAAAAAATATTAACTGTAAATGTCGGGGAGGCACAGCAAAAACAGCTTGGTACTCTCTAAGTTATGTGATCCAGAGTCCAATGCTTTTAACAGCTGTGTGCAGTCACTGTCATCCTAATTAAAATTTTTAGAATGGAGCAACCACACACACACACACACACACATTTCCTTTATATTGCTGCCTCCCTTTCCTTCTATAGGCAGAGAACCAGGGCTATCTGCTACTACAAAGGGCTATCTCTACACAAAGAGCTTCTGACTTTGGACTAGCTTTGGCTTAGGTCATGAGCTTTCATCAGTTTTTAAGGGGTAAAATGGGTTACAGCTAACACTTAGACAAAGTCTTTAGCCCATTTCCACACTAGCCCAGCGTTTGTGACCTTAGCGATACTCTCATTTTGGAACAGGTAGTTTTATGAGGGCTGTCTTATTTCTTACAGGGTTTTAAGCAGCATCCATGGCCTGTACCTACTCAAGGACAGATTGTATCTTCCCCCATGGTCATGACAATAACAAATGTTCCTGTTGAGCCCCACACTTAGTCTTTACTAAATGGCTCCTGTATTTTTCAAGAAAACTTAAGCACAGATGAATATTCTCAAGAAATTATTTGGGGGGGGGAGGCAGAGTGGTCCCTTCAACCATACCTTTGCTTTAAAAGTAAGTATAGGACTCAAAAGATGTCAGGTTAAAATTTCCATTTCATAAATGGTTTACCACAGAATGTGATCTTTAAAAGCTGAGTTGCTTCCTGTGTGGTCACCACACAACTCTATAAACAGCAACAAGGTAAAATAGTGTAATAAAGAAACTGCACTCCCTTAAAATTGTGTACCACTCATTTTAGCAGCAAACTGAGTACCTAACAGGACAAATGTTTTCTAGGTAGCAGTGTTATTTTTATAAAACAGTGACACTTGCCTTTTAACTGTGAAGAATAAAGAAACCTATAGCCAATTTATGATAGTTGTCACTTGTGTGTTCTAAATTATAAAGTATAATGTTATACTGTATCTACCCCAATACATAGCTGTAACCCAACATGTGAAAAATTTCATGACTATTTCATTAAACTGAAGGGTTTAATGAAGGCAGGATTCTCAGCAGATCTCTCTCACCCTCACACACAGAACAACTCTCTACAGTTTCCTAGGGCTCTGCCCTGCATGTACATTCAGGAAGGTTCATTTTCATTCACACAAAAGAGTAATCATTCAGAGGTAAAAGGTAAACATGGGGTAATTTGGGAAGTAAAATATTTACTACTTTGAAATTTAAAGTATAAAGATGTAGTCACTATGTAAATATATAGATTGCATTGTTTGTACTTGATTTTGGCAACTGAAGCCAAAATGTAAATGTATATATTGCACAATTATATTAGAATTGTCTATTTTTAGGAGGAGGTTGTCTTCCTTCCTTCACATATGACAAGTAATCTTGGTAAGATGTAATGTCTGAAGGTTTGAATTATATGTGTTTTGTCAATTTTCTCTCCACTAAAAAAAAATAAGATGAATGTACTGTTTGTACACCAACTTGAATTTATTTGATTTCTTAGAAACAATCAAACTGTAGTAATTGATATAAATAAAAGCTTTTCTGATACCAAAGCACAAGAACCAGACAGAAAAGTTTTAATTGTAAATCGTTCTTTTCATACCCTGTTGTCAAATATCATTAAAATTGTTTTGAAAGTAAGCTAATCTACTTTAGTTTTTACTGCAAAGTTACATATTTCAATATGTCTTAGAGACTCTTTTTGCTTTAGAATACATCCAGGATTCAATTTAAGAAGAGCCAGGCTGTCAGTAGCATAAATTTCTGGTCTGTTGGAAAATCCAAGCAACTGACATGTGCTGAGATGTGCAAAGCATAGTTAAACATTTGAATATTAAGGGAGAGGTGACTTACCCTTCACTGACATGAACACAAGCTACACAGACTGGAGCTTGTAGACTTCCATCACGACACCCATGGCAGGCCACTGCAAAGTTCAGCGAGACTGGGGCTGAAATGCCATCTATAGAAATGTTAAAACAGCTCCCATTCAGCTATCAGTCATTTCTTCATGTGACTTCCCACTCTAAAAATGTACAGCTTTGTATAGAAAGATGAATACATGTGCTGGAAAAAGGAACTTTTGTAGTTATTGTTTTGTCTTTTTTGTTTTTCTTTACAAAAAAATCAGTATTATTTTTTTATTTAAAATCCATCTCAGGAAAAATTGATCAAGATGAGATTTCAATCCTGAATATTTATGCCCCTAATATAAGGGCACCTATCTATGTAAAAGAAACACTACTAAAGCTCAAATCCCATATCAATTCTCATACCCTAATAGTGGGAGACTTCAATAACACACTTTCACCCTTGGATACGTCAATCAGACAGAGACTGAACAGAGAAATAAGGAGTCTAACAGAGGTTATGATGCAAATAGATTTAATAGATATTTACAGAGGCTTCCACCCAAACACAAAGGAATACACATATTTCTCAGCACCACATGGAACTTTCTCTAAAATTGATCACATAATTGGTCATAAAGCAAATATCAGTAGATACAAAAATGGAAATAATCCCTTGTATCATATCAGACCACCTTGGACTAAAGTTAGAGTTCAACAACATCAGAAAGCCTACCAACTCATGGAAACTAAACATCACTCAACTGAACCACCTCTAGGTCAAGAACAAAAATTCTCAAAAACAATTCTGGCAAACTGTATAGAACATATAAAAAATATCATACACCACGATCAAGTAGGCCTCATCCCTGAAATGCAGGGATGGTTTAACATATAAAAAACCATAAATGTCATCCATCATATAAACAAACTGAAGAAAAAAAAAAAACACACGATCATATCCTTAGACACTGAAAAAGCCTTTGACAAAATCCAACACTCCTTCATGATAAAAGTCCTGGAGAGATCAGGAATACAGGGAAAATATCTAAATATAATAAATGCGATTTATAAGAAGCTGACAGTCAACATCAAACTTAATGGAGAAAAACTCAAAGCAATCCCACTAAAATCAGGAACTAGACAAGGCTGTCCTCTCTCCCCTTATCTATTCAATATAATTCTCGAAATTTTAGCTAAAGCAATAAGAGAATGAAAAGAGATTAAGGGGATACAAATTGGAAAAGAAGAAGTGAAACTATCTCTATTTGCAGATGATATGATTGTATACATAAGTGATCCACAAAATTCTATCAGGGAACTTCTACAGCTGATAACCACCTTCAGCAATGTAGCAGGATACAAGATTAACAAAAAGAAATCCGTAGCCCTCATATAACTAAAGATAAAAGGGCTGAAAAAGAAATAAGGGAAACATCACCCTTTATAATAGTGCAAATAGCATTAAACACCTTGGAGTAACTATAACCAGAAAAGTAATAGATCTATTTGACAAAAATTTTAAATCACTGAAGAAAGAAATTGAAGAAGATAACAGAAAATGGAAAGCTCTCCCATGTTCCTGGATTGGTAGGATCAACATAGTAAAAATGGCAATTCTACCAAAGGAAAGCTGCAAACCACAACCACTGAACAGCTTGGGATCTGAAACACCTTGGAGTCCATTCCCTCCAGAGGAACACCTGACCCAGTCTTGATGTTGGGGTGAAGAAAGCGGATCTCCCTGGAGTGGATGCTCAACTAAGCCACTTTGGGACCTTGGGACCTCCTGCCCTTGCTAGGGAGGAGATAAAGTGATGGAGAGAAGAGTGAGTGACTGGGAGGGGTGGAAGGGGGAAGAGAGTTTGAACAAGGGGATACATGGATAAAAAGTAAAACTTTATTCATAATAAAAAAAAGAAAAAATTTTTTCAGACACCACATTTTGACCACACTCTTAAAACTGTCCCACCTACTTATCTCTGTGGGGTTTGTTTTGTTTGTTCTCTATACCCTCCCAATCAGGGGGAAAAAAAAAAAAAAAAAGACAAGATTAAACAAAAATAAAACAAAAAAAAAATGGAATCAAAAAAAAAAAAAAAAAAAAAAAAAAAAAAAAAAAAAAAAAAAAAAAAAAAAAAAAAAAGCATGGAATCTACTTTGTGTTGTCCAGGTGCTCCTGGGCAAAAAAAAATCTGCCCTGGAGTGTGGTTGATATACCAAATGACACAATTTTCATTTCTTAGCAGGGATCAATTGCAAATAGCTTATTGTTCACAGTGGGTCCTTATGGCTACTTCCCTTTCTCAGCGCTGGCATTTAAAAACCTGTATTAAAGCCATCTTCTTGTCCCATATATGTAACTGCATAATAATCTTATACTTACTCACTTTTAAAGTAATTGATTCTTTTACTGTTCTATATTAGTATTAAAACTACAAACAAAATTTCTCTGTAAGTCTGTACTTCATCATATTGTAACCTTCAATTTTTAAATAAGACACCAATTAAAGATCAAACATTAGTTCGCAGTTGAAGATCACTCTGGCCTCACAGATTGGCTACACTAAACTCAACTCTAGTCAGTATAAAATCAGATCTAAATCAAACACAATTATAGGCCTGTATCTACTGCCCTCTGCTGGATGATTCAACTAATTACACCACACAGTGGACAAGAAATTGCCCACGGATATAAACCATATGCTTTTTCACATCTGTATGTGGTACAACTTACATATCATCTGTGTTTAATTTGAGCCACAGTATGTGACACCAACAGCACCAATATTCATTCAACAAACAGTTGAGTGAATACTATAAACTCATGCACTTTGGTGGCAAAGCCCTTGATCTCATGGAGTATAGCTAACGATGGTGATAAACTACTTGATATAATAAGTACTTCAGGTAGCATCAGGTATCCTAACAAAATATGAGGCATAGGAAATAAACAGGATTCTACTTTTAAACAGGGTCTAAGGCTCTCTGTGCAAATAACATTCAGAGGCTGGAACAAAGAAAAGAAGCAGGGTCCACAAATCTTAGAAGAAAGAACAATCCAAAAGAAGCAGGAATAGCTTGCCCATGCTAGCCACAGCAAAGCAGGAAGCCTGGAGCCAGGAGGTGGGGTGGAGAGATGAGAACTCTGGGGTCCTGGGATTCCAGCATTGGCGAGAGGGCTCTGAGTTAGGCTGGAAATGGCAGAAGCAGATGACCATTAGGTGATAGCTGTAGTAAATAGGCCTGGACCAAGAAGGGGGAAGTGAAGAACATAGATTCAAGATTTACCCAGGATCCTCTTAGCCAAGGCATTCATAGTACGAAAGCCAAAACCAAGATCCAAAGGACCGCTTCTTAACTACTGTCTCTAAAGTTTTGAAGACATATGGTGACTCTACAGATCATATCCAAGATAAAAAAAAAAAAAATCTAGAAGCTACATCAATGACTGAACATCTGCTGTTACTTCCCAGTGAAGATAAGACCCTTTTCACTATCCATTCAAAGGCAGTTGAACCCCGAACATGCATTCATGATATCGTGCTTTGTGAGGAACTCAGCTCATGCCCAGTCACAGGCAAAGCAAGCAATCTGCTGAAGGCTATAGGCTGTTTTTAAGGCTATTCTTCTACAGTAACAACCAGCTAGCAATGGCTACATGTTTGGGTGACATTAGCCTTTATGCTCTCAACAGCCAACTAATGGTGCCACGAAGCGCCTACTGAATTCCAGTGCACTGCACCACATGCTTTCAAGGACGCGCCATTCTGGTTCTTCCAGGGCGTCCCAAATCTAATCCTAGATTTTCATGCTGGAGACTTAAGAGCACAGTAGTCTGGTCCCACACAGCATCAAGCCTACCATGATTCTTTAAAACCATTTTTTTAAAAGATTTTTATTATTATTTTTACTAATATTAATGTTTGTATCAAAGGACCTATAGGTAAGAAGAGAGTTCAACAGACTTATGGCAGGTATATAAAAGTACCCTCCACCCCTCTTTTAGAAATAATACACAGAAGAATCTTTCAGAGGCAATAATTACTAGTTTTTAGAATGTCAGTAATTTATAAACCATCATTAGTTTTTAGTTTGGTATTCTTCCCATTTGTTTTTAGTATATAGATTTCTTTTTTTTTTTCTTTTTTTTTAAAGGGTGATAATGCAAATAAGATTGCTACACATATATTTACTTTGTGTTCAGCTTTCCCTTTGAATTTTTTTTTCTATCCCTGTATATCCTTATTCAAGGTCCCTTCCCCCTCCCACCACATCAGGTCATTTTTCTTCTCCACAACTCCCCATCCCCTCCCTGGGCAGGGAGCAGACAGTCCTATGGTCCCACTGACCCAATAATGTTTGGATCAGTCTCCACTCCTGGCCAAATCCAGTTTTGTCCCCCCTCCCTCAAGAGTGAGTCAGGTGTTCCTATAGTTGGAGTGGGGTCCGAAGGGTCAGTCCAGGGTGTTTCTGATCTCAAGCTGTTCAGTGGTTGTGGTTAAAACTATTTTTAATGACTGTTCTATGCTCTTTGAAAACATAATTATCTTCAATAAAAGCCATTTAAAGAGCATTTAAATAAAAAATTCTTTTTGTTCTTGTTTCTGGTTGGTTGGGTTAGGTTTTTTGAGACAGGATATTTCTGTGCGGCTCTAGTGTCCTAGGACTCACTACAAAGACCAGGCTAGCCTCAAACTCACAGGGACCCACTACATAGAGCAGGCCAGCCTCAAACTCACAGGGACATGCTCTAGGACTGAAATTAAATCACTCTGGGCTCTAGGAGAGACATCTTAAAATATGAAAGTATCTCATATTAACATTAAATGCAACATACTAACATCATGGGTGCAAAATCCTATGAATATACACAGTGCTCAGTAATCTAATGTGTTTTCAGGGTTAACTGACTCCAACACCCAGCTCTTGACCCCCCCCCCCATAGTCAGACTAAAGCCTAGTAGAAGGAAAGGAAGTTTCTAAAGTGAGAGAAAGTTGGGATAGACAGATGACCCCAAATAACTAATGGAATTGGGTGGAGACTTTTCTCTCTTCCAAGTGTCCTTCTGACAAGCAACAGAGACAAGTAACCAAAAGACTCCTGAGGATGCATGGTAATCCTGCTGCTTACAGCCATGAGGATAGATAATCTTCTCATAATAAAGGTGGGGGCAGGGGTGCCATATAACAGGCTTTCCAAAATATTTGTTGATTATATGTGCTAATTAGGTAAAATGTGTTTTTTCTGAATATAATAAATATAATAAATAAACTAGGTTGCTTGCCAAAAATTTAAAACTCTTCAATCTAAATGTTTAGAAGTAGCCTTTATTCTTGTTACAAATGTTGCGAATTCTATGATAATGTCAATTATCCAATTATACTGGTATTTTAATTCTTTATGAGCTCACGCCCCACTCCCCACACACACACACAATGAACCTGTATTAAGTGAAAGATTTGGACACATCACAACATAAGCATCTCAACACCATACTATACAATTTAAATAAACTTTATTGGTCAATTATCAATAAGATCAAAAAATTAAAACAAATTGTATGGGATTTTTACATTCAAAACTGCCATAATATATTGAACAATCAAAACTGGATGGTTGGTATAAAAATACTGCAGAAAATTTGTTTAGTAATAACTTCACATACGCTATTATTACATGAATATTGTGAAAACTATCAAACTACTTTAATAAATAATTACATAATCTCTCTAGATATTTATGAATCAACTTTTAAACATCAGACACCATTTTAATACAAACCACTTTGCTGCTAGTTTTGCAACAATTTTATACTAATTTGCACAGTAATAAAGATACTGATAATTAATGAAATACAGAAAGCTTTATTGTATAATTATAGGTTCTGAAGTCATGGCAGTCTCTGTAATATAAAATTTCTTAGGTATTATCACCGACTATAAACAGACAGAAATCTACTTTTAAACTGTTTAAATCATGATTTATTTAGTTTCACTTTTAAGTTATATGTAAAATATATACAATCAAAACTGGCAATGACATTCCAATCCTACCAGTTTCTTGTAATACATGCCTAATAACAATGCTGTCAGTACACTGTGGAACAGGGAGATTTTCCTAGGACAGCTGACCATAAAGGAAGGCCAGAGCTCATTGTGAGTTGGCTGCAATTAGGAGTTAGTCACAGAAGGATGGTCTAGCAGACATCTTTTCTCATATTTAAATTAAGCCATTTCTTCCCAGCTTTTGTTCCTAGTCGGGCCCTTATCCCCCATACTCATGCATTCTGCTACTCTTCCGTTTGTGTAACCTAAGGGATTGTTTACCACATTAAAGATTTAGTGCACCAAAAATTAAGTGACTAATCACCAGCTGCCCAGAAGCATTCTTTGTTTCTTTTCCAAGATGATGCTGATTCTTCATATATTTCCTAAAAAGCAGAAACACAACAGGTATTCAAAATGCATTATGTTAACAAGAGAGAATAAAGCACACCTGACCAAGTCAGACAAGTGAACGACACATCCATGTCTACCAGCCACCCCTCCTAACCATCCAAGCTGCACTTCCACGAGGGACCAAGAGCACAGAGCTGACAGGACAGAAGTTGTCACAAGACAAGATGCAACTGCAGAAAAGAACAATCAATGCCACCTGTGCCACGCCACCGCCTTTCACCTCTACTTCTACCTATCAGAAGTCAAATTATGTATGAGAAAACTTTAGCTATAAACCTTTTTTCTTTCCAAACTCACCTATGTGGACATTCCTAATATTAGTGGTGGACTGGCTTTCCACCAGCTGTGATGTGTTGTGAGCAGCTGAGAAAAGTTTAAATGGTTCACTCTGTGCAATCCCTCCACCTGTCTGCAGCCCCCTAGCCTGTATCTAAGATAATCTTTAAGCCAGACAGGAAGGCAGACAACTGAACAGGAAGAGGAAGAAAACCACTTCCCACAGTGGCCAGTGAGAGAAATCGAGATACCACTGCCCTTACATTCATTCATTCATTCCTGTAGTTTGTACCTTTAAGACTCCTCTCTCTCTCTCTCTCTCTCTCTCTCTCTCTCTCTCTCTCTCTCTCTCTCTCTCTCTCTCTCTCTCTCTCTCTCTGCCCCTGAGCACCTGCACTTTCCCACTTTTCCACAGGACCAAGGAAAGTCAAAAGTCAATGCTGTAGAGCGAGGCCCCCATCAACTGTCTTGACTGTCTGTCATCTCCTCTCCAGTACAGAAAGAGATCTCTGCCATCTGGCTTGACCTCATCTGGAATGCTCTCAACTCTCTCCCTTTCGTGGCTTGCCTCCCATTCTCTCATAATCATTAGGTCTTTACACACACCCTATCCTCTGATCCCAAAGTGCTTCCTAAACTCTTAAGCCCATGGAGAGGATCAGATTCTACCCAGAAATGATGTCCACTCAATTTTCCAGACTCTGGTTCAGTGTCTCACTTGATCATCTTTCCCACTGTCTGAGGTCAGCCAATCCTTGGAGGACAGTCCTGGACCTGTGTGGCCCTGCTGATCCTTAGAGTTGGCATTCTTTCCTCAGCCCTGGGAACAGCCGCACTGCTGAGGGCAACTCAGGAATTCTGGACTCAGATGCATAAGTATACATTTCCAATGCTCAAAGCTGCTACACTTCAGAATGCTCCCTTTAACCAGAGAATTACTCAAACTTGTTTAGTTTGACTTATTGGCAGAAAACACAACAGAATGTTCTACCAATTTCAATGTTTTTATTGTGTGTGTGTATGTGTATATATATATGTATATACATGTATATGGGATGGAGTCTATGTAGCCTATAACAGAATAAAGCTTGTGATTCCCGCACACTGTTAACATTTTCTCAGACACACGTTCCACACTAAAAATGAACCACTAGATTTAGGCTCTTTGCCTTAAGGGATTTCTACTGTAGCCAAAGACTAAGCAGCCAACATTATTCTTACTTTCCAAAGACTGACCTCTAGTCCAACAGAGTCCTAACTGGAGGGAGATTACCTTAGGACAGAAAGAACAGTGTGAACTAGAAATTCTAACTACCAGCACTCTCGAAGGCCTTCTCTACACTATGCATTGCTTGGGGCATATATTTTTTATGCTTAAACTTGGAAAATAGCCACTATATAAACACACTATTTCAAATAAGGAAAACAAGATTCTATAGGTATACAAGGCATATGAAGCCAAATTCTGAATGTACTCTTAATTAACATCCTTAATCTATGAATCAAATCATGGCAAAATGAGACATTTTCTTCACTTACCTTTTTCCATATGGGCACTTTGGCTTTTAAAGAATCAATGGCATAGCTCACAGCTTCAAGGGATGCAGCTCTGTGAGCTGAGGACACAGCAATAATTGTGCTTGCTTCTGACACTGGAACTAAACTAGCAAGATGATAAAAAAAATTACCATTATCTCCTAATTCATATATTAAATAACCACTAAAAGGGTGGGAAAATCTGTATATATTAAAATTATAATATAATTCTATTTTATATAAATCTCTAGATCAACTAGAAAATGACAATCCATGTCAGTTATATTCAGTGGAAATTAGCATCTGTCCATAAAACTTCTTTGATGAGGACTAAGAAGAAAAGGTCCTCTCTCCAATTCAGTGCTTCTCCACCCTCCTAATGCTGCAACCCTTTATTTAACACAGCTCCTCCTTCTGTGGTGACTGCCAACCATAAAATTATTTTCATTGCTACTTTATACCTGTAATTTTGCTTCTGTTATGTGTTGCAGTGTAAATATCTGTGTTTTGCCATGGTGACCTCTGTGAAAGGGTCATTTAGACTCACAAAAGGGGCAAGACCCACAGGTTGAGAGCAACTGCTCTCATGCAACAGCCATCTAGTGCAAACACAGTAAAGCATAAGGTGACATCTAAAGACTAAAGTGACCACTTCACACACAATTAAAATAATGAATGTCAATTAATATTAAGCAATAGGACCAGCAACACCCAGTAGCATTACCAGTTAGTAATAAAATTATAGCTAATAACAAAATAATAATGGATGCCTTAATTGCTGGCTTCTTTTAAAATCCTGGAATGTCATTCTTTTTGGTGCTATAAAAAATAAACTGTTTTTAACAGCTTCAGATCTGTAGCCAACTTTCAACATACACTCAGCTCAGAGCCCAGAACAACAGTCTAACGGCCTTGAGGATTTAAGCAGACATTCCCGAAGGCACTCAGGCCAGGACCTGAAGATCTTGGCGGTTAAATTGCATTAGAGCAAAAGAGAGAACAAGGGCATCCAAAGCTGTAATGGAAATGCAGCCAAGGCAGATGCTAGGAGCACTCTCCGCTGTCCTCCAGAGAAAAAGCACAAGCCTTCCTTTCTCAGTAAGAGTCTGTCTGAGTCAGTATCAATATACAGGTGGAAAGCAACCCAATTCAACATTCAGGAGATAAAAAAAAATCCTACCCAAGTCGATGAAACACCGCTATGTGTCTGACTGGCCATTTCTGCCTAATGTCATGACAAATTTTTCTGATCTCATTTTCTGCCATCGGTAGATATGCTTCATATTCTAAACTAATGACTTTTTTGCCTTCAAAATTATTTCGTGTAGTCCCTAAAAAAAAAAAAATACAAAAAAAAATCACACAGTGAAAATATGATTTTTCATATAATAGAAACATATCATTTACAGAATTTAACAAGAATTATTTCTAACATACAAACAAGTATTATACATTTGTTTAAAACCTACTTTAAATTTTCTACAAGAAAAACTTGATTAGGAGAACAAAGGATAATTATTTCCAAGATGATCTGAAAATAATAATAATCAAACAAATGTCCTGAGAGCATTCATATGCCAAAATATTCCTCTTCTTGCCAGTAGTGTTTCATCCATCAAGGAAAAATATCTGTGTTCCCAGGATTATCAACAGATACATTTTTACCTAAATATTTGGAAAGTGCAAAATTTTCCTCTCAGCATTGATTTTTATCATGCCTTTATTATCCCTGGGATTTAATATGACTTTTTAATCAAAAGGTAACTAAGATAAAACTAGAAGTGAAAAGTTTCTGTCCACTTCCATGGGCAACCGGGTTGCCACTCAGTCCTGTGCAACACTAATGTGGAGGACGCTCACTAGTTTCTACTCTAAAGGAACAGAAAGTCACAAACTCACCTACAAAGAGAGACACTGCCCCACAGAGCGGGGAGATCACCAGCTGAGAGACGTCATCCACCGAAAGCTTCTCTGCAGTGAACTGTATTATGTCTTTAGATTTCTCTTCAACCTCATCCACAGGTTTCCTAGAAAGAAGACAGCAACAGCCTTCAGTGAATGACAGAAGTCACACGTTCCACTTGGGTGATGTTTCCATGTCCACTTTTTCTATATTGGGGGGGATTTAATTTTAGTAATAAATCCAAAGTTTTTAACAAAAAAATACAATTATTACTATTCCTCATGAGTCTACAGAAATTCTACACAGGCATGATTGTTGTGGGATAATGCTTTCATACACTGTAAAAATCTGTCACTCATACTGGTTTAATAAAATGCTGACTGGCCAGTAGCCAGGCAGAAAGTATAGGTGGAGAGACAAGAGTAGGAGAATTCTAGAAAAAGGAAAGGCAGAGAAGCAGCCACTAGTCAGACACAGAGGAAGCAAGATGAGAATATTGGACTGAGAAAAAGTACTAAGCAACCTGGCTAAACACAGATAAGAATTATGGGTTAACTTAAGTAGAAAAGCTAGTTAGTAATATGCTTGATCTAATGGCCCAGAATCTACTATAATATTAAGCCTCTGAGTCAATTATTTGGGAAGCACTGCTGAATTTTTGGGAGTTCTGGGCAGGACAGAAACTTCCAACTATACATAATCATTTACACATGTGCATATCATGTACACCAAAAATGTAATTATTGTTCATCTCTTTCATGATGATACAATTGAGGTGTCACTACTTTCATCTGTACACATCATCACTAGCCACTATGTGACCAAGCCCCACACCACCTAGAACACCACTAACCACTATGTGACCAAGCCCCACACCACCTAGAACACCACTAACCACTATGTGACCAAGCCCCACACCACCTAGAACACCACTAACCACTATGTGACCAAGCCTCACACCATCTAGAACACCACTAACCACTATGTGATCAAGCTCCACACCACCTAGAATACCACTAACCATTATGTGACCAAGCCCCATACCACCTAGAACACCACTAACCACTGTGACCAAACCCCACACCACCTAGAATACCACTAACCACTATGTGACCAAGCCCCACACCATCTAGAACACCACTAACCACTATGTGATCAAGCCCCACACCACCTAGAACACCATTAACCACTATGTGACCAAGTCCCACACCACCTAGAACACCACTAACCACTATGTGACCAAGCTCACACCACCTAGAACACCACTAACCACTATGTGACTAAGCCCCATACCACCTAGAACACCACTAACCACTATGTGACCAAACCCCACACCACCTAGAACACCATTAACCACTGTGTGACCAAGCCCCACACCACCTAGAACACCACTAACCACTATGTGACCAAGTCCCACACTACCTAGAACACCACTAACCACTATGTGATCAAGCCCTACACCACCTAGTATACCACTAACCAGTATGTGATCAAGCCCCACACCACCTAGAACACCACTAACCACTAAGTGACCAAGCCTCACACCACCCAGAACACCACTAACCACTATGTGACCAAGTCCCACACTACCTAGAACACCACTAACCACTATGTGACCAAGCCTCACACCTAGAACACCATTAACCACTGTGTAACCAAGCCCCTCATCTAAAATGCCCTTTTCCTTTACTCAAACAAGAGATGGGAAAAGAAATGATGATTTCATAGGAACACGGAACCCTTCACGATCTAGCTCAAGCCTGGTAAGTCATGAAGGAAAGATGATAATAATTGTGACCTACCATCTAGATACTGTGTAAAGTCTTTTTTAGTTTTTCATTTATTCATCAAATGACATTATGCAATGTCATCTGTTTATACTATTCTGCATAGTTTTATGTGAACTTGACACAAGCCAGAGTTATCTGGGAAGAGAGAATCTCAGTCTGCTCCTGCCACCAGAATGGCTGTAGATAAACCTGGGGGAGGGGGGCATTTTCTTGATTGGTAATTGATGTGGGAGGACCCAGCTCTCTGTGCCAAGGTGCCACCCTTAGGCTAGGTCCTAGGTGCTCTAAGAAATTGGGAAAAGCAAGGCACAATGAGAAGCCATGAGGAACAGCCCAGTAAGCAGCATTTCTCCAGGGCTTCTGTTCAGTTCCAGCCTTGAGTTCTTGTCCTAGCCTCCATCAGCAATGAAGTACAACCTGACAATTTCTAGCAGACATAAACCCTTTTGTCCCTAACATGCTTTTGGTCATGGTGCTTTATCACAGGAATAGAAATCCTAAGACAAATGACTAAGGGTCAGAGACTCCCTAGGTACTAGTCCTCGGGGAACAGCACAGGCTCCTGACCTCAGAGTGCTCATATCTGAATAGGGGCAGGAAACCAACACAAATTCAGAGGCCCAGGAAGATTGCTCAGCAGGTAAAGGTATTTGTCACCAAGCCAGACTACCAACTTTCAAGCCCAGAACATACATGGTAGAAAGAATAAACTCCTCCAAGTTGTCCTCTGACCTTCACATGCCCCCTGTAACATATGTGCATTCACACACACAAAAAAAGGAATCACAAACCTAACACTGAGATAACTTAATAGAAAGAAATGCATTTGTAAAACAGGTCCCAGAGACTGTTGCAGATAAAGGATCCCAAAGGTCTCTCTAAAGAAGTAATGTTCAAAGTTGACATCTGAAAGATAAGAAATAATCACATGAAGAAATGGGAACAGGGTGGAGGTGATGAAAGAGAATGTGGCAAATATCCAGGTGCTGGAGCAGTAAAGAATATGATGTGCTTAGAAGCACAGGAGTAAAGGGGAGAGGTCAGCCCAAGCCTGGCCAGGTAGGAGGACCTTGTACTATATGCCACAAAAAATCCTGCGGCAGTTCATCTGATTAGAAAAATAAAACAAGGCCAAGAGAAGTTGTTAAAGACATATTCAAAGTGCTGAGAGTCTAGGAGTACTTCATCTGGGGTTTGTTTATCCATTATCCAACCTTAAACAAAGAAAAAAAGACATCTGACTGCCAGGATTTCTCACATTTTCTACATGCCATCTGAGGTGCTTGGATCCTTCACAGCAGTTCTCAGACTTCCTAGCACTGAAGCCCTTTAATACATGTCCTCATGCTGTGCTGACCCCAAACATAAAATTATTTCATTGCTATTTCATAACTGTAATTTTGCTTCTGTTATGAACTGTAATGGAAACATCTCATATACAGGGAATCTGATAGGTGACACCTGTGAAAAGGTCACCAACCGCAAAGGGGTCATAACCCACAGGTTGAAAACCACTGCTTCACACTCTTCTTGTTTTCTGATAATATGGATCCCAAATAGATCACCTATGTGCTTCCACCATACTGAATCCCCATCCCTCTGATTGTATTACACTCCTAAAACTGAGCTTGCAGGTTCTAAGATAAATCATGCAAATACTATCCAATGCTATTAGCAATCTTTTCCACCTTTCTGAATAGCTGCAACCACATGCACAGGCTTTTCAAAGAGGGACTCCTTGAATTACCATGGTGATAGGCTGATCAGAATGTCCACATGAAACTAAGATCCATCCCTACCAGGGAATCCAAGCATGTCCATACAGCAGGCCAGAGACAGACCTCCAGGTGTGGACATGCTGGCATCTGCTATACAGCTTTCCAGGAAAGTGTGGTACAGAAAAACAGGTGCTATCGGCTTATCTTTAATGGGCCAACACTTTGCCTCTGTGTAGGATGTTTACTGTTTGTTTTTTGGTTTTATTTTTTTTCGGGGGAGTCTTATCAATTTTTTCTTAATCTATAGCTTAAAGAGTTTCTAATTAAGAATAATTGAGCTTGCAGTTTGTGTATTCTTCAGCGGACAATAAAATAAGCTGTTTTGACTCTATCCCTAAGCTTGCTTCTATGCCTCCCACTCTATGGTAGGCTTAGTCACCTGTGGAGCCCCACTGCAACACAGCTGTGCCTTCGGAGCGGGCAATGGCTGACTGTCTTTTCAGGGATATCACCATTGAACTTCCTACTTGTATAATTTCTTTACATCTGAGGGAGCCAGAATCAGGTCTGAGCAACCACATTTGTTAAAAAATAAGCAGGACCATATTACAAAGACAAATTCAAACTTTGGTTCTGCCACTGTGACCTAAGGCCATGTGAACAAGCCAGATTGTGTGTATGTGCATGTTTGTGTATTCATGAATCTGAACGGCATGTATGTTTGGGTGAAGGCCAAATGTCAACATTGGTGGCTTCCTCAACCACCTTCCACCTTATTTTTTTGAAACGAAGTCTGTCATTGAATCTGGAACTCACTGGCCTTCATATCCCAAAGATTCACCTGCCTCTGCTTTCCAGTGCTGGGATTAAATATATGCTGCTACATCTGGCTTTTATGGGGATATTAGGTCTCCAACCCAAGTCTCCATGTTAATATAAGCAGTTTCTGGACAGAGCCACCTTCCTGTCCCCCAAAGTTGAGGTCTTTTTTTGGGGGTGGTTGTTTTCTTTTTAACATCTCTAAATATGCTTCGCCATCATCAAAAAACAAGCATAATATCTCAATAAGCAATGTTAGATGAATATAAGGAACGTGTCACACTGACATTAAGCTGCTTACTGTAGAAGTGATGGGAGATGATAGACAGTGTTCATCACTACTTAACATCTGTGAAGTTACTCCATTGCTGCTGCATCAGTAAAGGACTAATGTAGAAAGGCTTGCAAAGAATATATAGTAACAGCAAACCATATACAAGTTATTATGTGTAGGATCCTTCACCACAAGCCTGGCTAAGAGAAAGAAATATCACATACCTAGATGGCTCCAGTGCACTATCCTCCACTAATTGGGGGGATAATGGCAATTTCGTCTCCGGGCTGAAGCAGGAGTTGTTGATCTCCAAGTTCGACATACTCTTGACGAACAGCAAATATCACCTGATTTTTAACATCGGCCAATCTGGGGAGTAAAAAAAAAAACTACCTAATTAGCACCACGCATCTCCTCAGCTGCACTAAGGAACTCATCACTAGCAAAAGTATTAATCTACTCTCTCATTCTGAGGACATATCCCTCAAAGAACATACTTGATTACAAAGATATGTTAGGTTACTAGTCACTGGAAAACCAAGTGGTTTCTTTTTTGTTTTGTTTTTTGTTTTTGGTGGGGGGGTGGGGAGGAACCAAATACCCCTAAACTAGACAGGGGCCAATATTCAAAAACTTTAGGAAAAAAAATAAAGGACATGGGTTTTTCACAGACATAAGTGTAGACAGATTTGTAGTAAGTCTAGCTGAGAAGTCTCCAACAAAGACAGCTGAGCTTCACAAAGTTCTTGCCAACTTTTCACTGAAAGTAAAGGCATTCTGAAAGATTCCTAGTCAGGGAGACTGATTTCCTGTTGAGCATACAGTGCACTGTCTTCTGCATGGAGCACTGACTTCTGAGTTAACTCTCTCTATGCAGGCACTATGGGTATTCCTGGAACATTTTTAAATACATCCCTTCTATATTTCATCTCAGAAGGGCTTGAGCTAAAGATGATGACAGATACATTTCAGATTTTCAAAGACCAGAAGAAATTTTCCAAATATCGTAAGACCCAAGCTCAGCAGCATGTAAGTTTTGTTATGATTTATCTTCACTTAATCTTTTAAAGAAGAGAAAAGAACAAAAACATTTACAGTGAACATTTTTAATAGCATCTTTAAATTTTTTCTTTTAAGTTATAAAAGACAACTTATCTTTTCTGTCTCAGAAGTTACAAAAAATAATATTCTAAAGTACATAAACATGTCAAGTAGAGTATCCTCTTTACTGTGCCTTTTTTAGTAAGTCACCTGTAATGTTTCTTGTGGCACTTGACCATTTCTAAATACCAGAGTTTAAGATTTCAAGAAAAAGACAACTAGTACTGTTATCTACAATACACACACAGTCACATACACACACATAATATACACATTCTAAAACCATTAAAGGGCACATTATATGCAGTGTACAACTTTAACTACCCAGGATGCAGAGTCTCTATCTCCTTCCACAGTTGCAAGGCTTTGATTTCTTGTGGCACAGAAATGGTCTCTGAACGAACTCCAGTTATTTCGGCACTTTTTGCAAAATACAACACTTCAATCTGAAACGAGAAAGGATGCTTTAAACAACTTACTCTGAGAAGTTTCCAAATGCAATTGCTCATAAAACTTCAACATATCTACAGATTCATACCTGAGGCAAAAAATTTTAAACTCAATTTCTGATTTTTGCATACTTTTTAAACCTGTCACAAACTGTGTGGCCCCAGTAAATTCTAGTACATTTATTTCCTTAGAAAACATAGTTAAGTCTGTCTTCAGCTGACATAGAATTGAATTGATTCTTCTGTAAATCATAAAGCAGTGAAAACAAGTCTAGGTCAAGAAGTGAATTACACAAGCAAAATAACTTAGTCAATCAGCAAGGGACTAGCTTTCATTTCACAGTGGTCAAATGGCCTGATTCCAGTCTACATTACGATGAAGTTACACAACATACAAAACCTGACTTGCAGCAAAGCAAATCGGGCTTGAATTACAGGATAAACTGGTACTTCCCAGGCCAAATCTGTGCAATCAGCCTGGGAACTAAGGCACCTGACCATGCAAATTGGCTCAGTTGTCACTTAGTAAAGTTACATCTCCACGAAATAATCCTAGGTTCTGCAAATTATCCAGGGCCTGTGAACACATAAGGAACAACCATTTCCTCGCAATGATTCTTAATTTTGTCTGTTTTATTTTTTTAAAGTGCCTCTCTTTAATGAATTCATGAGAAATAGCAGAAAAACAAAAAGTCTAGGAGCCTTCAGAAGGGAGTCGGTCATGCAGGCCACGACCTGGACACCAGAGTTCGGGGACAGAACTTGACTTTTCAGTGAGCTGCAGACGCAAGGCCTGGGAGGGGAAGAGGAGGAAATGCCTCCTGAAAGGGGCTAGGCCTATGGTGGAGCCCTAGACTCAGCCTAGTTCGCCTGCGCGTACCAACTCTTACCTGGCACCGAGGAACCATCCCGCTACATGCCCGGCAGCCAGTTTACCACGGAGGAGCCGGGTGACTCGGGGCGCATGCGCAACCAGATGCCCTACCTGCTCCGGAGATATCAACTCTGGGAGGAGTTAGGCACCACGCATGCGCACACTTTGCCCCGCCCCGCCTTGGGCGTCCAGGAAAGCTCACTGCTGCGGTAGCCTTTTGGCTGGTGACCTGCCTGGTGTCTTTACAGTGACCGTCCTCAGCCTCGCCTCTGCGGTCCCTCCACCCATTGTGGGATTAGGGTTCTTATCCCATTTTTGACTGACACCTGGGTGCTCTGGGTGCTGGTAATTTCTGAGTCAGCGACTCCATCCAGACCACCAAGTCTCTGCCATAGCTGTCACGGAAGTACATGGATTTAAGTGACCCCCGCTCGGCGGCTATCACTCCTGAGCAGAAGACTCAGAAAGGTTAACGGTAATTGTGTTTCAAGTGTAATCCTAAGAAAAAAAGCATACATTTTATAACAGTAAAAGGGGCGTGGCTGAGTCACCTGCTCTAAGAAGTCTCACCAAGGAGATTCTTGAGCCAAATAAATTTGCCAAAATAGTAACAAATACGGGAGAAAGGGGCATTTCACGTTTCGATGTCAAGCCATAGAAATGTAAAACTGGATAGTAAATTACCAGGAGGAAATTAGTTGACAAGGTAGTGTTCCCAGTTCAAGGAAGGAAAAGAAAGACTGGAGGGGAAGTAATAAACTTGATTTATGATTTACCTGGACATATATTTGATAAGGTTGCAAAACATTAAGACATAATATTTATGTCCACATCCTGTTAGGAAAACAAGGAAACTGTGACAGTCACCTTAGGCTCCTCGGTGGCATTCAACGACAACAATGAGCAATACCTACAAAAGGTTAAGAAATAAGAGATGGCTTAATAGCATTATGAAGCCAAACTGGTGCACATAAAGGCCAGAGCCTATTGCCCAAGAAGAGCCCTTCATAAAAGCTAAAAACTTTCTTTGGTGGTTTGAGAGCTGAATCAGAGGCTAAAAGCACTAGCTACTCTCACAGAGGACCCAAGTTTTAATTCCCAGCATGCCATGGAAGCTCACAACCATCTGTAATGCGGGTTTGGGGGGATCTGATGCCGTCTTCTAGCTTTACTGGGTACCAGGTGCACAGGTGGTGCTCAGACATGCAAGAAAAATACCCACACACATAAAAAATAAAATAGTAACGACAAAATCTCCTTCGCGAAAGATTTCGTTAAAGAGCATGACTAAAATATCACAGTGCTACATTAATAGCAAAAGCAAGCTTAATAAGGTCTTAATCCATTCAAATATAAAAAGTCAATTAAGAGACCATATTTATAGTCTATATTGTTCATGATATCAAAATAATATTTATTTTGAAAACATTACTGAAAATTGCTCAGAATCGAAGATTGTGATAACAAAACATCAAGTTTTTCTATAGTTTTTATAATGATGATTCTATTTTACAAGATTCTTAGTAGTGTAAAGCCACAATCCACAGCATTGAAAAATAAAATTTATTAAACAATCTTTTAGGAGCTAGAATAAATAATGGTTTCAAATGCCTTCAGTTTTTCTGATGGATGTTAATAACTTAGCTAAAAAATAACATCCTTGTTCCTCTATTGTGTTGAGACTCTTGATGATTTGTTTCTGAGTTAATAGTGGATTGAATCTTTTTATGTATTTTTGTCTCTTATACTTCAAGTTTCTATTCATTTTTTTTTTCATTTATTGCCCAATGACTAAAACGCACACAGCCTTATCTCTACTTTCTGGATTGCAAGCAAGACAAACACCATGTTATGCCAAAGACTTCAATGTTATTTTAATTAGAAACCCATTAATTACATAAGTGGATGATCAGAATGGAATATAATAAATTACATTAGGAACAGCAAAACCTCTTTAGTAGAAAGGTTTTAATTTCTACTAAACTTTAATTGCTTAAGTTACTATTTATTATAAAAAATAACTAGAGCCACCATTTTCTCAGCTGTACTATATGAATGCCATTTAGTTAAAAATAACATGAAATTCTGGGTGACTCAAGGTGCATGCATAACCGGATGTTCCACCTGCTCTGCTGTGCTAGATGCTGGAAGGAGTTGGACAGTACCCATAAATAACATAGACAGACACTTCCATTTCATTTCAAGGATGTTTTTAAAGGGTTAAATTCTGTGATATTAGAAATGTGGGAAAATTTTGGATCCTCACAAAAGTATCTGTTAAGATTTTATGAAGGTAATGTCATTTTAGGAATGGATTTCCAAAAAAAAAAAATGTACATTTCCTCTTCCAAAAATAATATTTCCCAGAAATGTCTGACAGGATCAGGGTTTATCATAAGCACTATAGCTGAGATGAAAAGTTATCTGGTAGCAAGGAGCCAAGGAATACCACAAAGTCATGACACATAATGCACTTCACACAGATTTATTGGAAGGAAAAAAACAAACAAACAAAAACAAGTGGCTGGCTGCCTCTGCTCAGGGGAGAAACAGCAGCAAAGTAAATATAGAGTTTCTTGGGAAGGAGGTGGAACTTTCCAGGGTGGAGATTGGTGGGATTTCATGTCCAGAAATTGGGCTTTTTTTCCCCTCTGTATTGTGAGGACAGGCTCCATCAGTTAGGGCATTTGGGAGTGTTCTATGGGTGGAATCTGGCAGTTAGAGGTCCTCAGTGGAGGCGCCTGGCCACTTGGTGTGGCTTGAAGGCCTTACATTCATTAGATTTTCTGACGAATTTTGAATACAAAGGTAACTTCATTGCTTGTCCAAGTAATATTGTGCAAATACTTTTCACCATTACTATTGTAAATTGTTTGCTGTTCTGATTAGTTTAAATGTCCAGTCACTACAATCTTGACTTATCTAGAAAGGGAGTTTTAATCTAGAAATTATATAGCTCAGACTGGCTGTGGATGAACATGTCTTGTGGGGGTTGCCTTGATCAGTAATTGTCCATCCTTATCATGGCATCATTCCCTACTCTGGACCTTGAACTTGATAACAGTGAGGAAAGTCAGAAGAAATCTGGCAGTGTAGCCATGTCTTTCTCTTCACTGTGGATGTGGAGTGACCAGTTGTTTCCGGTTCCTGCTGCTGCTGTGGCTCCCTCTGTAACCTGGAATCACAAGCCAAATGAACCCGTTCTTGGCTAAGTTGCTTTGGGTCAGGGCGTTTTTATCTGTCACAGAAAGGAGGGAAGAACAACAGGTTAGCCTCAAAGTGAAAATTTTTATTTTCTGTTTTTAAAATGAAATTTATCTGCATATTTCATAACGAGGTTTTGGATTGTCTTGTTTTCTAGGTTTTGCTTTAGTTATTTGGTCTTCGGGGTTTCTTTGGGAAGGGGGCTTTGTTTTTTTGGTTTTGTTTTTTGTGGTTGTTGTTGAGACAGGGTTTCTCTGTAACAGCTCTGGCTGTTCACTCTGTAGAACAGGCTGGCCTCAAGCTCAGAGATCCAACTGGGATTAAAGGTGTGTACCACTATCAACTGGCTCAGAGATTTTTTTTTGAAAATCTGAATATTTTTATGCCCACCAAACACCTTAACCACAGCCTATTTCTATTTCTGTCCAAACATTTTTGTGATGTTTTTAGTTACTAAATCTAATCTAACCCTAGGAATCTATGGTACATTACCAAGGGCTCCTCCTGGAATGACATGTGGTTTCACTGACTAAAAAACACTGAGGCCATGATCATATGCTATGTTTAAAAATATGGAGAATAGATCTTCGAATCTCAGTCTCTATATAACTTCTTTAATATAATATATAATCAGTGGAAATATTTCTGAAGATGTTTGGAGGCCAGTGTGAGATGAATAGGCACTGGACTAATATCTTTAAAGTATTTCTGATACCATTGAAAAACTTGTGGCATGACAGTTATTTTTATAAAGTCTAGCTTTACATAACTCCTGAAATGACACATCTTTACTGGTACCCCAAAATTTCAGATACCAATCCACACAAATGACTTATAAAAGATTTATTATTGAGATGTATTAGAAAAGCATTCCTAGTACAAAGACATGCTCTTTTTGAACATGCTGCACAATGCCTTACACAGCACACCTTGTAGATGTACAAATATTGAGTTGGTTTTGAGATTAAATGAGAGTATTTGAAAATATGATATACTTCTTGTATAATTTTATTAAATTATAATTTGAAAAGAGGAAATAAAGTCAAAAGAAGTACACATATCCCTTATGGCTGCTTATTTCTGTTACAGATCTTTCACCTCAAAAAGTATATAGCTAGCTGTTAAAGGCACTGTGATCATTTTCAAAAACATTTTTGAAAACCTATATGCAATCTTCCAGTTTGTAGGTAGAGTTTCTAACTGGCCAGTGATCTTGACCAAAAAAACAAAAACACAACAAAAATTTCACCTACCTATGGCACCCAAACATCTGGCACCTATGTCCACATAAAACCTGAGAAAACTTAAAATAGAAAACTTAAAACAAAAATGGAGCAAAAATTGGCTTGTTAGTCTCATATCTCTCATGCCAACCATGGTACAGAGATTCTTCTCCCAGCGGCTGCCTTGGGGCTCATGCTACCAGAGCAAGGCCACCATGGACTAAATTACATGATGGTTTTAGGTTTTGCCCATACAGACAGAAAAGATTACAGATACACAGTAAAGACAGATTCAGTTGGGAAAACACTTTAAACAGTTTACAGTATGTTTAAAAATATATATAGGCTTGAGAGAGAAAAGAGAAATGGTATAGACAGTCATAGAAAAAAATAGCTTAAAAATAATAAAGGCTTTAAAGATACAGATATATACTTTGGCTAACTTGTTTACAACACACAGTTTATGCTTGTATTGATACAGATATATATGATATATATATATATATATATGATACCTTTAAAAGCTTATGTATTTCTAGAGCAAGGAGACCAAACATCAATAAAAACAGATGGCCCAGATGACCCAACATCTCAAAACACCTCTGTTGCAGTTTCCTCAGAGTTCTGCATCCAGAATAGCTTCAAGGCTACTGGTTGAGAAGATCCAGCCTCACAGACTACTCCAGCCAGGGCTTAACAATTATCTTGATTTGCTTAAGATTCCCCATGATTTTAGAAAACAGCAAGCAGTTTAGGGAAAACAATGCCCACATTCCCAAAAGATAGGTTATGGATGTTTGCCATCATTTAAGAGGAATTGGTTACAAGTTGTATTGGTCATAGGAAGAAAAAAGCTGGTAGAACTTAGATTAAAAATGTGAGTTAATTTAGGTTGTAAGAACTAGTAAGTAACAAACCTAAGATGTTTGCCAATCTTTTATGATTAATAAGAAGTCTTCATATGGTTATTTGGAAGCTGGCTGGTGGGATAAAGCTGACTGCTGAGACATAAAGAAACTCTGCCTACACTAGTTGAAGGTAGAAAAATAAACCAGATATCAAATTTTTATTTTGACAAAATCTAAGTTACACACATGCTCAAATGTTGAAAGGGGAAGGAGCAAAGGGGGAGGAGGGGAAAAAGTTGGTCAAATGGTTGTTAAGTCAATTAGAGGCAAATCTTTAAGAATTATATACAGATTTTAGAAAGCTCCTAACACTGACTTTTCAGAAGCATTAGAAAGGATATTTGAGAAAAAGAAATCCGTGGAGCAGAAATAGAAGATACATTCTCTTGGAAGATAAAGAAGATTGGAGGGCACTTCCTGGGAAGGGTACAGGCTATGTGTGGTCTTGGTGAAGCTCATATGAAGTCCTAAGCAGATCCATAAGAAAACCAAACTTACCTCCTGCACACATCTCAGGCTTTGTCAGTTGCAGTGGCTGATGCTGGAATACAGGACAAGAACATAAACAAGATATCTCTTAAATGTGTATTTAAAAAAAATAGAGGTTGGATATGATCTGAAGCCTAGATTTCTTTCAGGTTTCAAAGAGCATTTACCTGGCACAGTGGACTATATGGACGCGTTATCCCAAGATGCATTAGATTGGAACCCCACCCTGCCCCCAGCAAGTTGATGGCATTTGGGGGTAGGCATATGGAAGATAAATAAGTCATGTGAGAGTAGAGTCCTGTTAAAGGATTGGTGCCCTTGTAAGTAGGAACCTGCAGAGCCAGATTACTCTTTTTATAATGTGAAGATATAGCAAGAAGTCGTCAGTCAACAACAAGAAGAAGAGCATTAACAGAACCCAAATTTTTTGCTGCCAAATCTTAGACTTCTGGCCTCCAGAACTCTGAGCAATTAATTTATTTATAAACCAACCATGCTATACTACAGTCAGCCTTGTACACAGGGGGAAAGAAATCATATGCAAACAATATGATATTTTATAAATGAAACTGAGCACCCACAGCTTTGGACAGGCCCAGAAGAACCCGGGAAAAACTCCTCATGCCCATGGATATTAAGGGCAAATACACATAGTATGGCAGCCTGCTCTGAGACATGATGTAAAGCAGAACAAAATACCCTTTTAAAAGCTGTGAAGAACAGAAGGAAAGCAATATGCCCAAGGTGGGTTTTCTAATCTTATCCTTACCTTGCCTTGTGCTCTCAGACTACAGGAGGTTGTCCCTTCCCTGTACTTCAGTGAGGCATAAGACCATAAAGATTTAACCTTCCCAAGCCCTGTAATCCCTGTCTCAACCCTAGTTCTGCTATTGAGAACAGCCAGTGGCAAGAAGAGCAGTAAATGACTGCAGCTTTTTCAGTACATTTACAAATAGGAGAGTTGATAACTTCTACAGTATAGCTCATAAATAAGAGAGCAAAGACAAGGAGCTACTGGACAGAACTGAAACACATTGTGATAATAATAAATAGGCTAGAATAAATTTTTCAAGAAGTTTGCATAAAATGAGAAACATAAAATAGAAACCAGCCTAACAGAAGAAATATATTACAGCCAAAAATAAGTAAATAAAACTCATTTTCAGCATGAAGCAGGAGATGCGAAAACATGATAGAAAGTAAGCATTTTAAAGGAAAAGTCCTCAGTGTTTACACTGAGAGAGGTTACCATCATCTCACTTTTCAATTTCAGTTACAGATAGTCAACTGCAGTTCAAAAATATTACATAGACGCTTCCAGGAAAAAATTCACAATGTTTTAGTTTGTACATAATTTTGAATAGTTTGGTGAAATCTTTATTATCACTTTTTGTTTTTTCAGAGATGCAAATTATAAACTGTTCTTTTAACCAATATATCCACTTACCTATTAGCCATTTAGTACCCTTCCTGTTTGTCATAGTGACCATCAAGATATCAGAGTACTGTGTTCACATACTTTACACCACAGTGTCTGCCTCATTCATCATCTCATCACTTGAAAGATAGCTACAGAGGTGTCCTGACAGAGAGACTATGTTTATGAAAGTTATTACAACATATGGCTAGAACTGTTTTATTAATAGTTATTATATATGAGGGAAACTACCAAATTTTATACACACATACATATACATATATACATATGTTACTATGTATTTTGAGACATCCATTGGATAGTGGGGAATATGTAACAAGAACTCAAACTTATGTTAAGAATAATTAAAAAAAAATACAAAACCAGAGTGATGGGATGGCTTAGTGGGTGAAGTACTCTTGACCAAACCTGACAACTTAAACTGATTCCCAGGCCCCACAGAAGTAGAAGACTGACTGATGGAAGCTGTCCCCTGGTCTTCACATACCATTTAGAGCTCACACAAACACACACACACACACACACACACACACACACACACACACACATACATACACACACACTACAAATGAGAACAATACAGAACGACAAAGACATGAAGTTAAGGAAACATTAATACCTCTTCAGAACCAAACAATAAATAAGAAGAAAACCACAACAAACATATGTCAGTTATTGCTGTGGACCAGTGGTTCTCAACTTTCCTAGTGCTGCGATGCTTTAGTACAAGCCCTTGTGTTGTGGTGGTCTCCATCATAAAAGTATTTTATTGCTACCTCATAACTGTAATTTTGCTTCTGCTGTGAATTAAAATGTAAATATCTGTATTTTCCAATGATCTTAGGCAACCCCCGTTAAAAGGTTATTTGACCACCGAAGGAATCACAAGCCACAGGCTGAGAACCATTGTTCTAGACTCTGTCTCCAGACGTCTTTTTTCAAATAACGAGAGTTCCACACCCATATCCCTCAGCACAGCTACAGGTACCTACTGCATAGTGGAAATCTGTATAGATATAGGCAAGGAGTTGAACTTTAATAGCCTTAAGTTTTTAATCAATTTCAGCTGTTGCTTTGGGCTATTTATTGGAACCCAAGTTTGAAAGATGCACTAAGGGAAATTCAATTGAACAAAGGAACGGATACCAAATACTTGGAAAGAGCATAATGAAGAAATAATAGATGTATACATCATAACATATAGAGATAATTTATATCTTTGGAAAACACCAAATGGGACTTGACATGCATTTTAAGTTGTAATAGAAGGCAGCTTTGCCAAATAAAGGAAGAAGAACTTATACTACATTCTAAGGACACTGTGTATTCTAATAAAGTATGAAAATATTCTAATGTATAATGACAACTTCTCATGTTCATGCTGATTTTTTCTTTGATACAGACTCTTACTTTGTAGTGCTGGCTGACCTGAAACTTTCTATATAGACAGCTGGCCTCAAACTCACGTAGCTCCTCTGCCTCTACCTTTCAAGTGCTAGAATTCATAGATAGTGAACCACCATACGTGGCACATATTGAATTTTATAATAAACATCCTTCTAGTCTCCAATAAGAATAAGCAAAATATTTATGTAAAGAGAAAAAAAGATCTCACTTGTGATCTCAGGAACATTTAGCATTAGAAGACAAGGAATAATATCTATAAAATGCTTTACAAGAAAAACAGAACCGAAACTTTTTATATTCAGACCTATTGTACAACTATGCAGGAAACAGACAAGTATGGAATACTTTTGTAAATATATAGTATAAATGAAGCTACTTTCATCATGACAAACTTCATCCATATAGAAAACAAAGTGTCATGGTTTTCAAAACAAAATATAGACCATGCACAAACACCAAAACTACTCAGATATACAACCAAATTTAGGTGGGCATGAGTGCAATCCCTATGGAATGAAACACATTTTTAACTTAGTAGATAAATATGCAAGATACCATGCTAACTTAAGCCCATTTTTCCAGAGGTAAAACCTTAAATGGGGGCTCATGTATAAGTGGCTTATTGAGGAAATCCTAGGAAGCATTGAGAAAATGGAAGAGAAGGCTAAGTGTTGATTTTGTGCATGTGAGATCAGACACACACACACACTTCCAGAACCACATGAGAGTTTATGTAGGAGAGTTGCTGGGTGAGTACAAGGGCAGAGAAGCAGAAAAGAAAAAGAGAGACCTCCACATGGTGTCTCCTTTTAAGAAAACAGGTGGGCAAGGATTTACATAGCCACACCTAGGGGCATGCCCTTCATAAGTGGCATGTTCTGCTGGTGCCATGTTGTCTTTACCACGTGGCTGCTACCTGCCAGCAGTCCATACACTAGGAAAGAGAAAGGAGAAAGGAGGAAGGAGGTGAGCATGGGTGCAATGGTGCAATTTCACATGGAACTGTAGCACATTGTCCTGAAGGGTTTCTAACTGAATTAGAGTTCTCTAACTAAACTTAAGGGTGGCCTGGACACGCGTGTTTACCTGTTCTCCCTCTGAAAACCTACTGTAAAATGAGCAACAGCAACATAAAGTTCAAACAATCAAATGGCAGAAACCCAGCGAATTGAAGTCTTGAAAAGAGACAGTGGGGAATCATTAAATGCTCGACAGAAGGTGGAGAAGTTACAGCTCACGATGGGTGAGCTGGTTTCAAGCTTTCTCTCTCACACATGCACACAAATTATAAAATTGGGGAAAATGTACTAAACAAATGTCTTCATACAGCAGACAGCAAAGGCTAAAGTCCTTGGTAGAAACAAACAAACAAATGAGTCATAAAAAAGCCTTCTCCTTGAGGGCATTTGCTAGATTTGTCACAGGAAAATCAAGCTTGGGAAACAAATGGCATGCTGAGGAGAAAAAGATGGAAATACACACATGGTGTAAGTACTGTCCAAAAGAAATCTGGTGTGACAGTGACCACAAAGAACAAAATATATTTTAATATAAGAAATCTTATATAAGCAAACATTATATAATAGTCCATTTAATTATGGAAGGTATACCAAAGCTAAATTAATTTACGTCATATAACATGGCTTCAAGTTGTACAAAGCAAACACTGACATCCTCAAACCAAAGCCGAATTCAACATAGTAGCTGTGTATTCTATAAATATCTATCAGCAACTGTTCTGGTTAGCTGTGACTGTGAACTTCACACAGCTTTCGGTGATAAGCAGGTAGTCCCAGACTGTATAAGAAAGCTAGGTAAGCACAAGCCTTGGAGAGAGCCAGTAAGTGTGCTAGAAAGCAGCAATCTTTCATGGTTTCTGCTCCAATTTCAGCCCTGATGTCTCTCAGTAATGAACTATGACCCAGAAGTACAAGCTAAGATAGTCTCACCTCATCTAAATTGCGTTTTGGTCTCAATGGTTTCATCACAAAAACAGAAAGGAAGCTTGAACAACTAGTTAAGCAGCAGGCAAAAAGCAAGGAGCATTCGAGTCTGCAGTAGCAACTTACTTGACATAATTGACAAATAACATTTCCAGCAACTATACAGTTTCTGGTTGATGATTTCCACTCTGCTGGTGCCTTAGAAGGTTTGCTCCAATGTGACTTTCCATTAGCTCCCCTTTAAGCTTCCTTTATTCCTGTTACACATGTGCCTACTCTTCATCCCCCTTCTGGATACTTCTCTACAGGTTCCCCTTTTGCTTGTTGAAGCACCTCTGACATGTTTTGGAGTGGGTTTTTCTTTGTTCTTGCTCCTGGGGTTCACTGGGCTTCATGAAGAGTGAATTTGGAGGTGGGCAGTTTGTGGAGCCTCTTGCAGTAGGATCAGAGTATGTTCATGGTACATGAACTGGCATCTTGGAGCCCATTCCCTACAGAGTAACACCTTACTCAGCCTTGATCCTGGGATGAGGGACTCAGACCTACTTCAACTGGATATGCCAGACTGAACTGACCTACCGTGGGACTCTTTGCCCTCCTTGGGGAATGGATGGGGAATGGTGTGGGGGGAGGCTGAGGGAGGACTGGGAGGGACTGGGAGGAGGGAAGGGAGGGGGAGCAGAGGTAGATATGGAAAAAACTTTTTAGATTAAAAAAAGAGTAAATTTGAAGTTTTGGTCATATTTAGAAGATTTTAGGCATTCTAGTATTTTTTAAACAATATCTCCTTTCCTATGTGGACTTTAATTATATAAAAATATTTATTTATTTATGCTCACAGTTACTCTGTTCACTATTTTTCTAGTTTCCTTTCTTTCTTCCCTCCTTATTTTCTTTTTCACCTTCATTTTATCCTTTTGTAAGTGCCTATCAATAAGTCTTCAAGTTTACTAAAATTTTGATTAATATAATCAAGTATATTTTTCATCACAAGCATTTAAATTTTCATCCTTAAGATTTTGTTTCAGTGAAGTTGTCACCATTTCTGTTAATGTGATTGATTTCCCCTTGATTATGGGAGAAAACTTTTACCATATATTTCTTTGAGGAAGCCTGCTGATAGTGTTGGAAACTGAAATGTCCTTCATGGGCTCATGTTTGGTGATGGAGCTACTATGGGAGGCTGTGGAATCTTGAGAAGGTGGGGTCTTGTTGGAACACTGGTCACTTGAGCCAGCTTTGAAGGAGGTAGCTCAGCCCTAGGTTCTGGCTGCTTTGTGCTTTCTGTCATCCATGTGAATCGTCACTACCTCAAACCTCCTCCTCCATAGACAGGACCACTCTTTACAACATTCCTGCAACAGTGGGCTGGGATTCTCTGAACCACGAGTCACAGGGAGTCTGTTCTCCCTTAAGAAGTTTATGTGAAGCATTTTACTCACTGCAATGAAAGTTGCTAATGCATCTGATAATTATTAGTACATGGCAGTGAGTTTTCCTTTTTTGGGTGAAGATGCTTTTTTATTTCTATAAATCATCTTTAATTTTCTCCTAGTACAGGGTAAGATTCTTGGAAAGATGTTAATTTTGGGTGAGCACTTTAGAGCTTTGTTAAGAAATAATATGCTAATATTTTGTTTTAAATTCTCTGGCCAACAAATTTGAAGTTTCCTGGTCATCTGAAACAAGCAAAACAAGCAACCGACCAAAAAGACAAAAAGTTTCCCAAACAGAATAAAATGGGTCTAAAAGCCTCCAAATTACCACTGAGTTTATTTTGTGTTGGTCAACTACTCCTGGACAAAGTGTGGTTAATATACTTGGTAAGACTTTATTGGAAGAAAATGATTTTTTTCCTTTGTCATTGAGTATCAGCTTCTTGGTTAGGGATGAGAGCCTATGTCCACTTCCCCTCTCAGTGCTAAAACTCCATCAGGATTGCACCTGTGCAGACCTTGTACATCCTGCCACAATCTCTGTGAGTTCATATGTGCATAAGTCCAGTTGATCTGGAAGATACTATTTCCTTGGAGTCACCAAGCACCTCTGGCTCTTCTAATCTCAGTAGAGATTAACTCTTCCCTCTCAGTAGTTCTTAGTTTGCTAGGGTTGGGCTCACTTGAGATTTTGCCTTCCTTGTTAGCATGTCTATTGGTGTCATTGTCCAGGGTCTTGTTTAAATAGCCCCACTGTTGCAGTATTGGGGATGTAACTTCCATGCCATTTCTAGGAGATACAATTTCACAGCAGACTTCCTGATCCTCTGGCTCTCACACCATTTCCATTCCTTCTTCAGTGATTCTCCCTTCTGCTTAGGGGCAGGAGCTGTGTAGTAATGTCACCTGTTGGGGCACCCATGATCAGTTCTTCTCTATAATTAATATATAGTATAATTGCAATACTACATCACAGAAATAATGCCATCTAATAATACACTAATACAATAATACTACATCACAGAAACCAAAGTACATACTCTGTGTGCTGAATACTACAGACTCAGCAGGTTGTATTTCTGAATCTATGCATATATAGATGTAATAAAAATAACCAAAGGAAAACAGGCCATGAATCTGAAAAGGAGTTGGAGAAAATGGGAGGGATGGGAGGGAGAAAAGAGACGGGTCAAGTGATATAAGTATCTTTTGATTAAAGTTTTAAAACTGCTAAAGAAAAAAAGCAAAACAAAAAACTCAAATTACTACAAAAAGGTCTAAACAAATCAAAGCAATATAACGCCTTTTAAACCATTGTCCTGGATCTTGACATTTAATGACTTGGTTTCAGGAGTTCATTTTTATTGCTTTTTATACATAGGTGAATTACTATGCACATATTTGAAGTTGCCCAGTATTAGGGACTATTTTTGCTTAATATTTGAAGCAAATAAAGTTAGAGTTCATTTAACTGAGTTATTAATTAATCAAATTATCAAAGCCAACATATTAAAAATTAAAAAGAAATTGCTATTTTCAGTACTGGCTCACTGAATGTATGCTGTTTATGCTCACACCACATGATGGCGCCACATCAATTAACAATTACAAATCCAAGCCTCCAAAATTTGACCTAATTTTGAATCTTTTGGATGACACTAGATCTTCAGAGATATAACTCCAGTACAAACTGTGAGACTAGGTTTGCAGGCCTGACTAACTTCATAACTGACCTTAAACTATTTTCTAGTTAAACCACAATTATCAAGAATCCTTATTTTCTTCTCTCCTCTGTGAGGACTGGGAGCCGAGTTCACCTGAAAGGTTTTGCTACCATCTTTTGAAACTGCCCCCAAAGCAAAAAAATACGAGGTACATGACACAGTGTTCTGTTTATATAGATGTAAATCCCAGGTCAGTTAAGGATTTTCCACCGAGCCCATCCACATGTAAGAAATGAATATCCCAAATAGTAAACTGAGATTAGAATATTACAAAATAGCATGGGAGATTGAAATATTGTCCCTCCATTTACAACTTAATACTATCAGGGGAAATGAATAGACACAATGTAGTGATATTCAAGAATTTTTTATTTCGTGTGTCATTTGCCATCCTTCTGTATTAACATCTTAGACAGCAGGACCTCCTGCCATGACCCCACTTTTTATAATGTCTCTTCCCCTTTCTAAGACAGAGACATTTTGTGTCAGGCTGCATACTCTATGTAGCCATTATTTAGTAATATTTAATTTCCACATATCCTGGTAAGATAATCACTTTTACTCTACAAGTAAAAGGAAATTCAATCACTCAAGGCCTTTTATCTAGCAAGAAACAGAGAAATGTCTAATTTGTGCTTTAAGTGCAAAACAATACCAGGATGCTTCATGCAACCCTAGAATGAGTGCATTTCTGCTTTCTATATTGTCCTTTTCTCAGTCTGCATTGTATGCCACCCTTAATCATACCTGAAAATTTGCTGCTAGAAATAATCAATATATTCCCCAATTAAATACAACTGCTTAAAAAAAATGTGAAAGGGTCTGGCATCACTACCACAGTCCATTGACTGTCAGTGTACAGTGGGACTGTCTCTTTCAAGATTCCAACATTTTCCTTAGAAGGATAATTTCAGAAAAATGTGAATATCCATGCTGTAGGATTAGAAACATCTTAACCATGTTAAATCTGAAAAATAGCAATGGAGGTAATTAGTTCACTCGGCCACTAAATGCTGAGTTGAGTAGATGAGCATTGGAATCAACTGAAACAGGAAAGATTATCAGGTCCAATAAACGATGGAATTTGAATATGTTCTTCCAAGTGCCTATGTATCTGGCCATCCTTTATTCAAGTCTCTTAAATCCTGACAATTCTACAGTCCAAATAATTACTTTCAGTTCTGAGCAAGTAGGACTGTTTTCTTCATATGCCAAGAAACTGGAGGTAGATGTGGCTACTCGTATTTCCAGATTACCCACTTGCTGAGAATTCCTGTACAGATTTGGGTGTGAAGCATTTCCTGCAGAAGTGGGCATCCAGAGAGTCTTTGACAGGCCAGATGCTACAGGAGAACACAGTATATGAAGATGCCATAGGATCTATCTGATAGGATTCCTAGAGAATCTCACTAATATTGCAGTGAATTTAATCTGGTTCAACATTTTATAATAAAATATAAGCACACTTAATTTTTTTCTTTTATTATTATTATTATGAACAAAGAAGTCACACTTTCTATCCTTGTATATCCTTATTCAAGGTCCCTTCCCCCTCCCAACATATCAGGTCATTCTCTCTTCTCCACAACTCCCCATCCCCTCCCTGGGCAGGCAGCAGGCAGTCCCATGGTCCCACTGTCCCAATATTGCTTAGTTCAGTCTCTACTGCTGGCAGCTCCAGTTTTCTCCCCTCAACCTCAAGACTGAGTCAGGTGTTCCTCTAGTGGGAGTGGGATCCAAGGAGTCAGTCCAGGGTGTTTCTGATGCCAAGCTGTTCAGTGGTTGTGGTTTGCAGCTTGAGCATGTTTTGCTTTTTTCTTGTTTGTTTGTTTAGAGTTCACTTATGAGTGAGTACATCCCCTGCTTATCTTTGTGGGTTAAGCACACTTAATTTTAAAAGGTCTAATTTAAATTAGGACAGTAGAATAATTTCAGCTAAGAACAAGAAAAAGCCTTAGAGTATAAATCTACATAGACATTCATTCTGCTATGTCAATTCCTTTTGCTAGATTGTGTGTATAAAAAGAAAACTTATACAATTAATTCAAACCCATCACGTGTCTATAAAAAAATCACTGTATTGCTGCTTTACACATTTTCTTCTCCATCACCTAAAATAATTCCACAAGAGGAAGCTAGTGACGTTTTATCCTCAGAACACTAATTTGAAATAATGCGTTGTTACTGTATTTATGTAGTAACACTATTCAATGTACACCCATAGTTACTTAGGAAGGTTAACTTTGTTACTACTGTCTCCAAAGTAACATTTCAGATTACTAAAATTGAATTTAAATATGGTATTATCTCATCTAAAAAGTAATGTTAATCAGATTCTGATGCTGGCACATTCTTATAGTACCAAAACTTGGGTAGTTGAGGCAGGAAGACTATAAATTCTAATCCAGTTTTGGTTGTAAAGTGAGTTCCAGGCAAGCTGGTTTCTGCTGTGAGACCTATAAAATAAAAAATAAGCATTGATGATGCATTTTGGAGATAACAATTAATATAATTACCAATATTATAATTTAATAAATGAAATCAGCCAAATGTTGTATTACTTAAAACATCAAAACAAAAATGCACTGGGTTGTTCTTTTTGAGTGTTTGAAATGCAGCTAAATTCATAGGTATCCCAAATTTGTTAAGCCACCAACATATCATGAATTGTTCTTAGAAATTCTGAATGTCTTTTGACTTGGTCTTAGTTTGGGTGTCCTAGTGACCAACATAAGCACACAAAGACATGTATTTATATACAAATATACATGTATAGTTATATCTGGATATAAGCACATACATATACTTAAGACAACTCATACTGCTAGGCCTCCACCACCTTCCAGCTTTTACATTATTCTCCATTTGCTATATCAAAAAAGTAATGGAAGAAATGACAAGAAAACAACTTTTTTTCGTATGGGATAACACTATCAAACTGTTATAGTCTAAGAAGTAGAAGGGCTGGCTTCATATTTAATGTGTTTATCCATAGTATTTCTCTCTGAGGAAAGGTGAATTTACCTAGTAAAAATGGTAATAATTTAGTGCCCAACTATGCTAGGTGTTACATAAGAGTAATTAAACTGGGAACATTTTATTTTTATCTTCTTAACAATCTGAGAACTTAAGTATTATCATGACACCGTTTCGATGGCTGGGTAAACCAAGACTCTGAGAAACTAAGTTCTTACCAAGGGTTCCTTGCTCTAAGCAAATATTTGGATCCAGGTCAACCTTATTTTGAGGTCCTGTATGTTCAACAACTGCTGGTGGCAGCAGATTAATGATACTGCCAAATTCACAACTTGGATTTGTATGTATTTAGTAGAATATGTTTGAACATTTTTAGATGTGCAGAGTGTATGACCTTCTTTGATGGATGTCTTGGGAAGTGAGGCAGGGACGAAAGAAAGCTATTTCCAAATTTCAGTCATTCTTGGAGTTGCATAGTTTTTCCTTGAGCACTGAAATGTGATCACAGCCATGTACAAAAGCCAGGTCACATTGCAGGGTATTTCTATCAGCAACGGGATAGCTTGTCTTTGCTGGTTTGAGTCTTTTAGGCTTCCATAAAATCCCCATGACTCTTTCAACTATTTCTTAATCTAGAGAAAGAGTGGAAGGAGGGATTGGGGAGTAGGGGACTAGTGTGACATGAAATAGGTCTCATTGCTTAAACTTGTAGGGTAGATAAGGCAACATCCTCCTTCAGTAGCAGAGCCTTGTTTGGTCAGATACCCTGTCCCTCCCATTGAAAGGTCCCCTCGCTGATTCACCAGAGTCAAACAGAGAAATTTATGAGCATATCGAGCAGGAATTTGTCAGACATGGCACTTGGAAGAGAGTAATAGAGGCTCAGATATACATGAAGAGGTGAGGCATCTCCACATTCTGATCTGTATGATCCAAGAGTACTGAGAAGAGAAAAGGGTAGGGACCAATGAACTCCATATCATTGAGAAAGCCATAGGGTTTCAGATCGGAAATGATTCATCTCTTTAATCTAGAGAGAAGAAAGTACTCCTCCACCAAGACAAATAACAAGAAGGCTCAAAAGCTCAGAGCCTGGAGCCCACAGATTCTTATTCTCAGGAAGATAGTTCCCTGGCTAAGTGCCAGTGTAAGCCCCCTATCTGACATGCATACGTTTCTGTCTGAGTTGGCAAGAAGCCAGCCAAAGGGAGTCAACAAGGCTAGATACATGATACAAGCCTGTAATCCAAGCTTCTCAGGAGGCTGAGGCAGGAAGGTCACAAGTCTAGGTCTGTCTTAAACTAACTTAAGCAGTTTGGGAAGATTTGTCTCCAAATAAAAAGTAAAAGGAAGGCTGAGAATGCATCTTAGTGTTAGAACACTTACCTACAGGTATGTGACATGTACTGCGTTTGATTCCCAGTACCACGAAAGAAAGATGGGGATGTGAGAGGAGAGATAAGAGGGAAGGACAGGGAGAGCACCACCATCACTCACGGTGAAGACAAATGCGCTGACTGTAGACCAAGCAGGCAATGCAAAAAGTAGGCAGCATCCAAATCTCTTGTCCTGCCTGTGCTAGTGACTGCTCCAAGCAGAAAATTCTGGTAATATGAAGCTGTAGGTTTGTGACACTGGATGATGATGGATGAAAGAAATAGGAGCAGTATAGTTGAGAGCTGGGTCTCCTGGACAGACAACCACATAGTTGAAAGGTCCTACAGGAACCCACTGGGAGACTTGTATGTAGACCACACAAGAAAGATCCCAAGGGAGGGAAAGGATTAAAATCAAAATTGAAATTGACGCTTTCAAGTAAGCATAATGGGTTTTAGTGGCTCAAAATGACTGGAAATTTATGGGATCTATCCCAGATGGTATTAAGTGACAAGAAATGAAGAATGGATTAGGCATGGTTGAAGGCAGTGACTGGAAGAAATAAATACTGTATGTATTTACACCACCCCGAGTGAACTGTTCATTGGCTCTCATGGGATACTGGAGGATTTTCTCCTTCTTCAGGCAGGCAGCAGAAAATGGCCCAACAAGTAACAGAACTTTGGCATCAGATTATAAATGGCCAGTGTGAGGAGGGTACAAGTACCTTCCCATTTGCCGCCATACTGCCTTGTCTGTTTTCCTAGACAATCTACTTCAGAAAGTCTTTATAGAAAAGATTGACAGTCGGGCCACAGAAAGATCACTGTGTGTTTAATGGTTGCTCACATTGCATTAAAGTGAGCAGCCCAAGAATCAGTTCAAAGCTTCATTTTGAGAAGACATTTACATCTCTTGTTCTTTTCTCAATGTTAGGAAACATTTTTCTTTTTACTTTAAGGTTTAATTCTAAAAATACATTTTGATCATTATTTCCAGTAGGGATTTTTTTGATGGCTAAACCATGAGATAATTCAGAAAGGATGATTGATAAGGACCAATAAAAGTAGAAGCCATAGGTGTTTCATTGAAATATGTAGGGAATTCTTAGCTTGTTGGGATCTTGACAGAATATGGAAGATGTGGGTGGGCTGCAGAGAAGTGCAGAGTGCCTGTCAAAGGACGCAGCTGCTACTCCATTCCTGCTGACTGTTGCCATGTGAACATCACACCTGGTTTAGCCAACTCTTCCAATTTCTCAAGATAAATGAAAAGTTCACTTTTTCATATAAATCTCATTATTTTTAAGCATTGGCAACTACTCAAAAAATTTTAAGCGCTATCAGGGCCAAACAAAGCACATCTGTGGGCTGATATGGCTGGTGGGTTGCCAGTAACCTCTGGCATAGGTAACGGGAGAAGGTGGTCCGAATTGAAATATGGGATGAAGCCTTCAGGATTGTTGATCATTATTGCTGCTAAATGGACTCTGGATGTCTCTCGGGAAGGAAATAAGAACACTGTAGGAGGTCTGGATACTAGAAGAAGCAAGTCAAATTCTACTAGTGCTGAAGAATGAGGTATCAGTACCCTTAGGATGAGGTCACTCACCACATGTAAGCTGCAGAAAGGCTTCTTTCAGGCATCCCTGGAATGGACAGGGAGACCAAGTATCACCTGAGGCAGTAATGTACTTTGGTGACATTCAGTTGGATGTGGTACAGTTGAGACCAAGAGGATACAAAGTGAAAAGATAAATTCATGAAAATCATGAAAGTCTGGCGTATCAGGGATTCTTTGGAAGAGAAACACATTACAAATACAACTTTTCTAAGCACACAGAAGAATCATTCTGAGCCAGAAGGCCAAATGTCTTCCTCTCCTTGGATAGTGTTTTGGGTGGAGGTAAACTGGACAAGTGTTGGCCTGTGTACAGAAATGAGATCAGAGCAGACTACATGTGGTTCTAAGAAAATGCTACATTGAGAAACTAGTCATGAGGTGAGCATCATGTTTTGACATTGAACCCAGACTAGGTTGCATATGTGTATTTCTTTTCATTTTAATATTTATTTTTGAGAATTTTCTACATAAGTATTGTACTTACATTTTTTCTCTCCCTTCTTCACCTCTCTCCAACTCCTTCAATAGCCCCCCACCCCGGTTCCTCTCAAATTGATGGTCTCTTCATCTTTAATTATTATCATTACATATATACATATTAACATTTAATATAACCTGATGTGTCTATAAAGTGTTGGTTATGTATTTTAGGGCTGGCCACTTCATACTGAATGACCAATTAAGTGGCTTCTTGGTTCCCAAGGCAGACTGATTCTCCCTTTCTCAGCAGTCATCATTTCCCTGTAGCTTTCCTTCTAAAGATCTGTGTATTTCTAATAGAACATTCATCTAGTATGTACATCACTAAATTGCCTCCTAGTTTTTCTCCCTATTTATAAAATTGACCTCTACAGTTAGTTTTGAACAAGAAGACAAAGTCATACTTTAGGGATGTAAGTCTGATCATATCACTGACTCTTCCCCCAAAAAACAAAACGAAAAACAAAAAACAAAACAATGCTGCTGGGCATCTCTTTTTATTTGAAACCAATTCCAGAGCATGTAAAAGGTCAAGGTCCCTGATCTGTCCTCAACTCCTTATTTTGTGTCACTTGCTCCAACTCTGACCATCTCATCCATCCATACTGGCCCCAGCCATGTCATGAATACACCCAGCATCTCTTCTCTCTTCTGCTCTCTTCACTTCTCCAACATTTGTCCACTGAAGTTCTTCACTTTCTTTTGGTCTTTTTTCAGATCAGCCTCTACTGACCTCGCAGTGCCCATACATGCTCTATGCCGGTTTCTCCAGGTTACTATGATCATTGTTATCATACCATTTACAATTACCTGGCCTACTTTCTTTTCATTTATCTATTAATATAACCATTTATCCCACATAAGAACACATACTCCATTAGGGTTTTATCTACCGATTCCAGAACAGTGCCTGGTACACAGTAGGTGCTTGATAAGTGTGTTGAGTGGAGACGTGAATGAAAGAACAAATTCAGGAAACATTTAATGACATCTGAGTAAATTAACAGAGGCTGGGGAAGTACTTCAACAATTTCTCAGAGAGATTTAGAACGTTGGTGTATTTCCAGTACTCAAAAACATATAATTGTCATTGTCTATTCCTTTCCTGTGGTGAGTAATGTTAGTGACACAAAGTTGAAAGGGTGGGAGTTTGCTTTCTGGAAAGAAGGAAGGCTGACTCCCTAGAACTGTTGAAAGATCAGAAAGGAGTAGATAGGATTCCAGGCTTGCATGAAAAACTTGGCCACAGAAAGGCCCATATGTGAGTTTACAACAGAGAGGACACAATGTCTACAAGCTTGTTGAGATGGTGCCAGAATCTGCAATCAGGACCTATGACATTTCTGTGTTTCTTAACTCTCAAAAAATAAAAAAAACCATGATTTAGATATATTTCTTCAGAATGCTGGCTGTCATCAAGATCTAGTAGTGACAGCAGTCTTTGGGGATTCCTAGTGGGCTTGCCTAATTTGCTGAGAATTCTTTTCTTCTGTAATACATATTTATAAAACATAATGGGGAGAGAGAAACATTTGTAGTATTTTTTTCCAAAGCTATTTTTTCCTCTTTTTAAGATAAATGACATGTTTTAGTACACATCTATAATATATATATTATATTATATATGATTTTTCTTCAGCTACACTTTGCTGCTAGAAGTGGGTAGAAGAGGCTAGAAATAAGATGGGTAATCTAATTTATTACCTAATATTAGCCATTTAACATCACACTAATCAAGCAGCCTCAACCAGAAAAGACCAGGAGACAAATGTTACCACAATGAATGTCTATATCTGTGATGGGCAAGACCTTACCATTTTTAAAACTTAAATTATGGCTTGAATTTTAACTTTATTTAGTTTCAAAGGTTTTTCAAGTGCCAGTGCAAAAAAAAAAAAAAAGAAAAGAAAAGAAAAGAAAAACTCTGCTTTGTTTTTTAGTATAATTTATTTTAATTCAAGTTTAATAAACTCAAGATGGGGAAATGACTCAAAAACAATGAAATGTGTTTTTCTAAGCAATTATATGAGGTTATAATATGAAGAAAACATGTGAATGGAACCACAAAGAATACAGCTTTTAATTAGAATATTTTATGGTCAGTTTTCCTTGTATAATATATAGAATTATGTACCTAATTTCCATTAAACATAATGAGAAGAATGCATAAAAGCTCACCACACACAGCAGTGAAAATGTGACTTGGGACCAAAGAGCTATTTCACTCATTGCCATTGACCCTAATGTCATTTAGGTTGTCCTGTACCTCGGTGGAACTTGACATGACCTCTTGATAGTAATTGAATACTTTATTCTTTGTTCCTGTCTATGGAATTCTGTAAGTTTTGCCATTTCTTGATTCTATGTCTTCTAACCTAACTTTGTGTTTTAGACACTTATTGTCTTTCTCTTTTATCTATTCATTGACTTATCTGGGGTAGGGGATGTTTAAGTGTAGCATTTCAATCTCTCTCCATGAGGATATTCTGATATTTCAAATTTCAATCAAAGATTAAGATTTGTTAAATGAAACTGCATGTGTATTGTTCTTTGCTTTGTTATTGTCTTTATTACATAAAGCCAAATTATTTTAAGAATTTACCTCTAGAAATTCTTTTAAACTATAGCATCTAGAAAGATCTGGAGAGCTTTCAGGAGGAGGTGAGATAGATGTAGACTGGACTTTGAGGACTTGATAGCTAACTATAGACATGGAAAGGAGGTCATGTTGATGAAACACAAAAGAAGAATCCCTTGGGAAAGCAGTAGCCTGAGCTATAATCCAAAAGGGACCAGGTAGAAATGGAAACCAGTGAATATTCTAAATATGAATTAAAGGTGTATGTATGTGGATAGGAAGTTTGAGAAAGATATTGTAGGTACTGAATAGCAGGCTGAATGAATTAGGAGTAATGTCATCTTTAATAAGCAGAGAACTGATTAAAGCCCAAAAATGTTTGTTGTTTTCTTAATTAAAAAAAATCCAGAATTAGGCAATCTCAGGGTTGTGTCAGCATGTCAAGAGAATTCTCATGGACTGAAAGCTTTCTGCATCTCCCATGCCATTCTTAAGGACTTTCTGTTCTGTCTGTCTCCTTGTGGTTGTAAGACAGAAGCTCCAGGCATCATGTCTACATTTAAGATGAGAGACAGAAAGGCAATGGCATATATTCTTTGGAGAGGAAAACAAAGGCTTTCCTACACTTTTCCACCAGTCTTCTATCACATTGTCCAAAGCTTAGTCAATGGACTTTCACAGCTGAAATAGAGCAAAGAAAACTGTACTCCTTCCAGCCTTTGAGGTGAGGATGTCAAAGGGAAAATTGGAAATGCTGTTGCCCGCGTTCGCCAACCTGCCCAAGTGAGTGGGGATCAAATAGATCTTGCTGGAAGGAAGCAGTTATTGCAGATTTTTCAGAATAGAAATGGCACAAAAATGAAGCCTAAATATGATTAATAAAATGGCTTACAAAATGGATTTGGGAAACTAAGAGACTGATGGCAAGAAAAAACACAATGAGGAACATGCCAGGTTCCACACATGTCAGAGTTGAGTTCCTGTTGGAAATGTATTCACTGTTAAATGACCAAAAGAGCTGCCTGCTTGAATCCAGACTAATTTTCCAGTCCACATAATTATAAGTGAAACAGTGGTTCTTGCCTTCAGTAGCTAAAATTTGAGATGGTTTGTTCCTCAGCAAAGCTAGGGGACACAATTTCCTTGCACTTATCTGCTGCCACCTTGATCAACTCAAGCCTACCTTTAGTCCAGAAGACAGAAGTGATTTTCTGAAAACAGAGTGACAGTCACATCATGGATTCCCTGTACAGTGGGACTCACAGGGACCTCTAAAGTTATGTGCTCATGTTACCGCAGTTCACATAATTCCAGCCACTCACTCCTTTGTGCTTTGCATTACACACACACACAAACACACACAGACACTCATACACACAGACAAACACACACGCAGACACACACACACCGGCTCCCTTGCTATTCTTGAACACTCTCATCTCAGGAATGTTCTCTCCAGTAGCAGCACTGTCTGAAATACTCATTATCTTTCCCAATATCTTCTGATCATTCCTCAATTCTGACTTTTGTAATATTAATTTAGATTGTATGAAAAAGAGATTTTGAGTCAAATATCAAAAAGGCTAAAATATCAGAGAGAAAAAGCACCCCAGTCAATTCTCACCCAGCTGTCTTAAAAGTTTTTTAGTCTTGTTTTTGGTCACTTTTGTTGATTGTTTCTGTTAGTCGCTTCTGCTCTGCTGAGTTAGTTCCTAAGAGGTCTTATATACCCTTCTCATCAGCTGTATCCCATCCAGGTTAAGATTAAAAGTGTAAACTGCTCTATTTTATAGCTAGCCTTAAACTCACAAAAAAAAATTCTGTCTCTAAAATTATAAGATTAAAAATATAAGTCACCACTCCCAACTTTTGCTGTACTGAGATTAAAAATATATATACTATTAAGTCTCCACTGTTTGTTCTTATACTCAAAGATTGAAAAATTCTTAAGCAATCTTATTTGCATTTCCACCCTTGATAAGCCATGCTTATGATTATTATCCTCTGTATAGTTATTGTTAACTCTTCGGCATTTTTTTTTTAATTCTTTTTACTGTTTTTTTTTTGATAAATACAAAATAAAGAAGAAAAAAAATTCTTAAACTATCTACCCAAAATTTAACTATATACTATCTCTCTAATATTTCAAATTTCATTAAATATATAATATATCATCACAGACTTTCTCATGAGACTTTTTCTTCTTATATAGAGAAGTCCAAGTCCCATCTCTAATAACCTGTCTCCTTTTTACTTGGCCTTCCACACACATCACTCTCTCACACAACCCAAATTGTACCCGGTTATTATGCTCACTATTACCATATGTCTCTCTGTGCAATCAGGGTTCTTCAGAGAAGCAAAACCATTTAACAATAAGACCCATGTGCTGAGTTGGTATGTCTTTAGATACACCAAGAACTAACATTTGTTTGCTGTTCATTTGCTTTGGAGCTTACCTAACAACATTGTAGGATCTAGCAGGTTTAAATTCTTCAGGATGCTGGAGATGTGCGGAATCTGAGAAGGTATGGCAGAGCCGATGTTACTGCTCAGGCTGAAGGCAATCAGAAGACAAAAAAGTCTTCATCTCAGGGACCCCAATCTTTCAATATAACCTCATTTTGTTACTGTAGCTGTCCTGGAACTTATTATGAAGGGTAGGCTGATCTTGAATTCATAGGACTCTACCTGCCTCTGTTTTCCAGTAGCTGGGATTAAAGATGGGCATCACTTTCATGACCTCAGCCTTTTCCACATACCTTTTAAATTAATTGAATGGGTCTAGCCAAATTGAGGTAAATACGTTGCCCAACTCTAAATCCACTAATTTTAATAGTAATTTCTTATTTCACACAACACATTTATAGCAACATCTAAGCTGGCATTTGCTCAATTACTATATACCATGGACTTGCTAAGGTAATAGTAAAATATTTCACATTGTCTTTAACAAAATATAAGCCCTTTGAGAAAAAAAGGCCTTTATTTTGTTCTGTAATGAATGTTAAGTGCCTACACCTATGATTGACACATATGTTAAATGAATCAATGACTCATTGAAAAAAGCCAACAGTAATATTGTGTCTAGAGGATAGTGGGGTCACTCCAGAGAGCTCCCTTAAAGATGTGTACCTCAAGTATAATTTTTCAAAGAAACCAGGATGAAATTTGGCAAAAGAATGATGAAGAGACTTCAGGAAATCAGAGTGTTGTGTATACTGGCTCTAAGGATAAAAAAAGAAAAAGAAAGTGCCCTGTACAATAACCATGTCTTGTATAAACAAAAGAGACACTTTTCAATTATCCCTGTAAAACTAAACACTTCTTTATATTATCTACTGAAGACTCAAAGCATTATTTTTCTGCTCATAACATATTTTTAAAATGTGGTCTCTTGAACATTTGAATGTATTCCAAGTGAAATAAAGCATTTATATAAAGCAGATGAATGCAACATAACCTTCAACTGTAATTTTCTTATACTTACAATAAGATCACTACAAATAGAAGGAACCATTTCCTGGCTTGAACCAGCAGTTAGAAGGTAGGTTCAATTTGATGGCTTCAGGTACCAAATGAGCTCGCTCAGTTTTTTGCAGAATCAAGTAAAGTCTCTAGGGCAGAGTTGCTACCAATTTCACTGAGCCATAAAATCTCCCCAACACCTGACCCTGAGGAGGTCCCCAGAGTGCCCTTGATATCTATTCTTTTTGTAGAGATACAGAAACTAAAGCTTAAGTAAGAAATATGTTTATAAAAATAGCTATTTCTCATTCTGGTTCATTTCATGACTATCACAAACATAATTTCTGGTAAGCTCAATGCAATCACATTTCTGGTTGTTTGAGCTATCATATTTCACTGTTTTCATCATCCACATTCTGATATACATGTATGTTAACCTCCTGCTCTTGGGGCCAAGGACTAGACCTCTTGCTGAATTTAGAGGGTGGAAAGTGTACATACCAATAGCCCATCAGTCCTAGCTGCCCTTCACTCCCCAACAATTACAACTCTCTTGGTGACCACAATTTGGATAATGCTCTTTGTGTTGTTTATCTTTGAGAAACTACAAAGGTCTTAACCTTACTATGAGACAGTGTCAGAATTGTATATAACTTTTGGGAACAAAATTCTCCAAAAATCAAGCTTCTAGTGCAGGAAATCCTATCTCTAGATATTTTAGTTTTCTTTGTATAACACCAAGCAGTTTTGGAGCAGGTTCTTAGAAAGGCTACAACAGAACTATATATGATATAGACAACCATACATTCAATTATTCATGAAACATTTATTAGAACTATCATTACATCCAGTATGTTGTGTACCACAAGGAAGGACACAATACTTATGGGTTCCAAAGACTTTAATAAATCACCACACAACTGGGTCACTTGATTGATCAGGGCTGCAGCACAAGAACTTGGGAGCCTTGCTTCTGACAGACCTGAGCAGGAACAGCAGCAGGGTTTATAAACACAAAAATCCCCAATAGTTGTTGCCAAGTTACAGCTTCAATTTTCACTAATAAGAAATCAGAGATTAGGTACTTTCCTTGTGTGTTCCATCATTCTCAACTGAAATTCAATGCAATCTTTTTCATCCAAGCAATCAGACTCATTTTGTCCCTTCTGTTTTAGGAACAGTCATAATGTTTCTAGAGAGCTAAAGACACATAGTGACTATTTCTATGGTTTAGGAAGGAGGTGAGTCAGCCATTGCAAGGTTTTCAGCTCCCTGAGGGTTTGGGGACTTGAACTTTATTTTATCCTACAGGTAAAATGAAGTCTGAAGTCAATATGGCAGTAGTTAGGCTAAGGTGGCTTTGCCGGCTCCCTTCGTTATCTGTAGTTTTTTCCCTTAAAATTGGAATTATATTAATAATTTATAACTATTATTGATAAACAAATGCTTGTGTTTTAATTCCAAATTTGTATACTCATATTTTGAATGGAAAGGAGAGCAAATTTAAACCACATTGAATCTTTTTTTAATACTGATTTCTATAACATACACAGACATATTTAAAATACATCTTATAGGGTTGATTAGCATCATCAACCACTGTTCAGGAAATATTTTACTGTCAACTGATGAGTGAAACAAACAAACAAAAATCCCTGTGTAATTGGCTATCTAGGTGGCTACTTAGAAACTTCTCTATAATTCAGTAAAGATATCTGTGTATATTCATTAGTGTGGTATATAAAAAAATGCAAGTTGGCAGTCACCAAAAGGGTAATCCCAGTTTGCTCTAGAATCACAGGAAACCTGAAATATATTTCCTGGTACTTTGGGCAATATAAGTTGATAAATCCTGTCTGCCCTTTATAATTTATGTTTACTTGTGGAACAAATTACATCACTGATCATATATCACTATTGTAAGGAGAGTGAAGATCTAGAAAAACAGAGGGGGAAAGAAATTACACAATGTTCATCTGAAAAGAAGGGTGTGTGTGATGGGCATTGTACTGGATACTTGATTTTTTTCTTTGCTCCCCCCACATATGCTTGATGCTAGGTATCAATTCTAGCCACTGTCTCACTGCAAATTTGCTCTTTATAACTGTGGGATACTACCTATCAAAAGTCTTTTAGAAATGATTTTTAGACCTACAAACTCTTATAGTACAATTGTCAGCCACATAGCTTAACCATCCTCCACCTCTCTGAAAAACAATATTGTTGAAGAAGTTCACTGGGAAGGGAACTCAATAAAGATTACCCTTTCCCCCAAAGTTTGGTTGTATGTGGACTAGCACATTCATTCAGATGACATTTACTTGGTGCTGGACATTTTTTTCCTTGTTTGACAGTTTTAGGAGGCTTTAAAATTTTTATTTTAAAACTGTAAATGAGCAATGATTTTTTGAAACTCTTTATCTCTTTAATGAAATGATGCAGTAAAAGAACCCATTCTCTAGCTCCCTCTCAACTTATCCTAAATAGTTATATGATGACAAGTACTTATAATAGTGCATAAAATTTTTAAATCTAATTTATAGGACTGGGAAAAGCTGTATTCCAAACCATCTACCTTACGCAAATGCAGGCACCTTGTCCCTCCAACAGATAAACAGCAGGAATGAATTAATTCATACCACACAGTTATGAAACTGCTAAAAAACAGATGCCTGGAAAGTAGTCCAATTAATCTATAGATCGATGTAACATCAAAAATTTAACTGTATAGGTTAAATGTAAGTTAAAATAAAAAGCTAACTGTGAGTCAATCTACGTCCTTGATTTGCAATCCTGTCTAGAATGAAATGGGTTACAAATTATTTTTGAAGTCCACAATGCAATATAACTGCACATTTTTTAAAGTACATGAGATTAATATAAAGTAAAATGAACAGCTGGGAAGAGACTTATAGAAACTAGGACTTCAAAAAATGTTCATAATGATTGTTCCTTGAGCCAGCATTGTTTATGTACAATCTGCCATACACTGGCACAGCTAATGTGACTAGTATTTACTTCTAATTGTCCCTTGAATGTTACAGCTTACACCATACAATCTGCAATCAAGATAAAACCAACCTGTTGGTTATTCTTATGTTCCCAAAGCAACAATTAAGCTTCCAATACATAAGGAGCCAAGATGTATGGAGATCAAGGACACTGAGTCATACCCACACGATTTCTGATGGAGCAAGGAACATAGACCTTACAAACAGCCGTCTGCTTGCTCCCAGTGCTTCTTACAAAAATGCAGAAATGATTAACTCTTAAAACATATTAGTACAACAATAACTGTTGTTGATCCAGGAAAATGTGTTAAAGGCGATAGTTTTTAAAATGTAGGAGTGTTTCACCTCTGAGGTGACTTATTAATAGTGAAGATTCAAAAGCAGTATCTTCTAATTTATTAAAGGGATTACACTTGCATCGTTGCACTTAAGACTTAACTCTGCCAGGTAGTAGTGGCTTTTGCCTTAAATATCAGCATTTGGGAGACAGAAGCAGGTAGATCTCTGCGAATTTGAGGCAAGCCTAGTATACAGAGCATTCTAGAACAGCCACAGCTACCAAGGAAACCCTGTTTGAAAAAACAAAAACAAACAAAAAGACATAACTCTAAAGTATTCTATTTCTTTTGTAAGGTCATCTGTCAGATTATTTTCTGTAGAAAATTTTCTCATTTACATATGCCATAAAAAATGTCCATCTAGTCAGCGGTTGTCTGAGGAGTACGGTCCTCCGGTGGTAGCCCGGCAGTTCCTCGTGATCCACAGCCTACATGGTTCTCCCAACAGCCGCGTGTGGCGGTCAAGCCCTCACCGCAAAGCTCCGGAGGGCAAGAAGAGGATAGCCACCTCTGGCGTGGAGAAAAGCAGCAAGAAGAAAACCGAGAAGAAACTTGCGGCTCGCGAAGAAGCCAAGCTGCTGGCAGATTGTATGGGCATCGTGAATAACATGAGAGAGCAGAGAACGTTGTGTGATGTGATCCTCAAGGTCCAGGAAAGGAAGATACCAGCTCACCGTGTTGTCCTTGCTGCAGCGAGTCATTTCTTTAACTTGATGTTCACAACTAACATGCTTGAGTCTAAGTCCTCCGAAATAGAACTCAAAGAGGCCGAACCTGATGTTATTGAACAACTGGTAGAATTTGCTTATACTGCTAGAATTTCCGTGAATAGCAACAATGTTCAGACTTCGTTAGATGCAGCAAATCGGTACCAGATTGAACCTGTGAAGAAAATGTGTGCTGATTTTTTGAAGGAACAAGTTAATGCTTCAAATTGTCTTGGTATAAGTGTGCTTGCAGAGTGTCTGGACTGTCCTGAACTGAAAGAAACAGCAGATGACTTTATTCGCCAACATTTTACTGAAGTCTATAAAACTGATGAATTTCTTCAGCTTGATGTAAAATGAGTAACACAGTTTCTCAGCCAGGACACACTGACTGTGAGAGCTAAGGATCAGGTTTATGAAGCTTCAGTGAGATAGCTGAAATATGATGAGCCTAATCGCCAGCCATTTATGGTTGATATTCTTGCTAAAGACAGATTTCCTGTTATATCAAAGAATTTCCAAAGTAAGATGGTGCAAGCTGAACCGCTCATTCAAGACAACCCTTAATGCCTTAAGATGATGATTCAAGAGTATGGAAATACTTAGCTAACAATGGTTCTAGGGACCTAATTTCCTTTCTAGGACTGAATGGCTTGCAAGTTGCTTTTAACTCTGTATATCAATATAAACTCACATTTTTAGTCATACAAACGTAACAGAAAATAATACAACATCATGAAGTTATCTACGTGATTCTTTTTTTAAAACAAAAAGCACTAGTGTATTGGTTTTCTGGCTCTGTTTATTCTCTGCACCACTAGGTTGTCCTCAATGAATCCAGACAATGAAAATCTATAGGGCAGACATGTCTTGATCTTCAGGAATACAGAAAAGAAAATTTCATTTGCATTTAATTAAATACCACATTTGCTCAAAGAATGGTAAATTATTTTTGAACAATGAAACACATTTGCTCTGTGGCTGGGGAAGTTGTTTTGTGATTGGAAGAAGGGACAAAATAAACTAATCTTGCTTTTGAGCTAAACCCAAGATCAAGTGTAGGTCATCTATTATCTGTCAGACTTAAAATTTCTTGACATATTATCAGATGTTTAGTTTCTTACCTATAAAATCCAGATATTAATATCTCATTGGTTGTTGTAAAAAAAAAAAAAAACCAGAATTCAGTATTGAAAACTATAGGGTTAATCTATTCTTCCCAAAGTCCAAGTAGGACAAAAAGTTCTTGTGAAGAAAGGGAAAAATTCCTTCAAAATATCTTTCTACCTTTGCATGTTCATTCCAACTAGAATAAGTAAATGAATGACACTGTTTGTCCCCAATGTTTGTCCTCATGTTCAGTCTATAGTCCCTGGACTCCTAAGTTCACTGTTTATACATTACCTCTCCTGACACAGTTCTCAGTATAGGAATGGCTTTCCTCTCTCCTCTTCCATTCTTTACCTGGATGGACGTTTTTCCTTGCCCCTGTTTCCCCTTCTTCCTAAAAGCTTTCTAGTGGCCATAAATAAGAATCGCAAACATTACCCCAATAGTCACTTGGAATTGAAACTTTTTGCTGACTTACTTTCTTACTTTTCTACTGCTGTGAAGACACCAGGACTGAGGCAACTTATAGAGGAAGCAGTTTATTGAAGGCTACAGCTTCGGAGTGTGAGTCCATGACCACCATGCTGGGGAACATGGCAGCAGGTCATTGCACCACAGCTTACATCTTCATCTGCAAACACAAGGCAGAAAGAGAAGGCTAACTGGGTCTAGTATGGGCTTTTGAAACCTCAAAGCCTACCTCCCAGTGACACATCTCTTCCAACAAAGTCACACCTTCTAATCATTCTCAAACACAAAACAGAGAGCAAATATTCAAATACATAAACCTGTGAGGATCATTTTTGTTCAAACTACCACACTGGCTTGAGAGAAATCTCAGTCTTTCTGAGTCTATAATAATATCTCTAAATGTTAAGCTGAATAGATACTAGAATAGGAATGCCATGTATCTTTATTTTAGATTCTCTTTGGACTTTGATTATTCTTCCTAGACCTAAAGAAGTTAAAACTGCCACCAGCCAGCTATGCCTGTCTGTAGTCTTCTTAAGACTATGGGCACTTGACATACTGTCTTACATTTCTTCTGCCATAGTCTTTATTGTTTTAAAAAAAGAAAAGCAAATGTTTTTTAAGTAAGTATGAAATGAAACTGTTGACTTTAACTTCTCAGGAAGGGGTGGGAAATCACCAGTCTCCATAGTCCAGAGCTCTAAATGGATAATCTCAAACCTATGTCTGTCTCATGGCTTGTGTCAACTTTGGCACAGATGAGGAATATCCACTTAAGGAAGAAAGCATTGGGTTTTAATTTCTCTTTATATTGAACTGGACTGGACTTGCATGTTATATTTTTTGTTATCTTGTTATTTTATGTGTCCTTAAATTGACAAGTGTAATGGCCCATGATGAGTCTCTTTTTTCCTATCAGCTAGAAGATACTCTGAGAGTAATTAAGAAGGCAGGGTTTGTTTAGCTGGAAAATAAGGGAAATGGCCAAAGATGAAATTGTTTAATTCTCTCTTCTCAAGTAACTACAGAACTACAGATGTCTCTTGAATACCATCAATTAATTTTAGCCATGCCTGTTTATCTGTGTGCATGTTGCCAAAGTAGAAACCTAATCCAAAGGCTAATGACTTGGGAATCTGTTGGGTGTTCACTGGACCCTGTCCAATTATTTCTCCTGAGAACACTCAGATGAGCCTCCTTACAGTACACTATACAGCCAGAGAAGTGACTGGACAGATAGCTAATGTGTTTCAAAGCACAGCTACACCAGGTCTCCAGCAAAGGCAGAGTTCAGCTAGCTACTTAACTCCAGTCTTCTCTAAATGTAATTAAGAAGAGTGAACCCTAGTGAGATGGAGCCAGAAACTGGGAAAGTTGGGTTATTCAATGGAAATAACAACTGGTTATAATCCACAGACAAAAAAATAATGAAAGTATTCAAAGGAAGAAACTTTTTGTTAAAAAGAATCAGATGTTGTATTATTGGCTTTTTGAAAAGTGTAACAAACTGTTTCATAATTTGCCAAAATAGTATTCATCTACGTAAACTAATAAAGGCACCACTGATTAGTTTAGGAGGAATCTGATTATTGGGACAGAAGTTGAAAGTAAAACGCACTTGCTTAATAGATAGATTTTTCTCTTACGAACTACTCTCTTATATGCTTCTCTGCCCTGATAGATGACAGACACTCACTGTCCTGGAAGACACAATCCACTAGGCAAACTCTCCATCACTACAGCAACATGTGTTCCCTGCCATCATCCCCTATTATAGAACTAGAAGATTCAGATGTGACATTGCTTTCATTTTTCTCTCTCCCAGTTCTTCATGTGATAAAGAAATTATGATTTATGTGGTTCTTTTTTTCCTACAACAATGTTTCAGAATGTCAGCATGTGGCACTATCAGACTGGTCCTTTTCAGTTTGTACAGGGTTAGGGTTAGATAAGAGAATAATAAATCTATCTGACCTGAAAATTATCCATAAGGAAATGTTATATAAATGTGAGTGAGAATTTTATACCTATTGGTTTATCATCAAAAATCTATTTATTACCATTGGTTCTTTAACCAAATTCTTATAGCTGATATTTTTAAAAAGGTGCTAAGGACAGAGGATAACTGTTATTTGCAATGTTACATGCTTATAGGAAATATTAACCAACCTAGATATCATGATGTCTTAGAGTCAGTTAAGTGCACCTGTACTGAAACCGTGCCTTAGTTCTCATGTAAAGGTGTTCTACTCATCTATTGTTTTTCCATCTTTCCAGCATAAGATTTGACTCCATAAAGGCAATGATTAATTTGATTTGTTTCACAGGTAATCTAGCGGTGAAAACTTTAAGAACCAAGTTTCACTCCAGAGTCAAAACAGACTAGGATATGGTGACAACTAAGAACTTAGAAGCTGAGAAGCAAAGCTATCTGGAACGTTTACAGTCCCTTCTGAGGAGGCGTCTATTTCTCCTAGGCTGTGTGATTTTAAAGAATAAAGCACAGGCAAGGCTCCTAACGACAAGCTAGTTAACATGAAACCAGTACACCACTGATAGGAAACCTTGGTTTTTATACTAATTATTAGCCATTCCAAAAACCTGCCTCCTGAAAGCAAAAAACAAAAACAAACCAAAAACCAAAACAGAACAAAAACCCATCCATCTCACTGATTTTTGCTGATGCAAATGTGTAGAATTCAGTCTCATCTTGCTTCAGGATTTGATGAGCCGTGTTTCTGAACGTGGCTGGCTGCTGTTCCCTCTTGAACTAAGTCCATAACTGCTTTCCCCTTTCCACGCCATCTATTCTTTTCCCACAGTATATAAAGCATCTCAGTCTATGCCCCTTGTTCTTTTTTTCTTCCATCTGCAGTCACATGTCAACTCTCTTGTGCTCTAGTGTCCTTTGGAACTGCTCTAGATAGGACTACAATGCCCTTCGTATTGAATAAAAACAAAGAATATTTTCTAATTTCCAAGTTATTGCTTTTTCATAGCCTTATTTTATGAAGCACTCCTCTTTTGATTAAATGTCTTATTCTTGACTTTCTTAGCATCCCTTTATTATTATTTTCTTCTCCGCTAGAGTCTCCCTCATTCAACCTTAAGCTCCTTTCTCCTTAAAGAATTACTGTCAGAATCCACCCTTGTACACAGATCTCCCAGACCATATGAATATAAAGGTTTCTAATCTTGTAGTTCTTTGTGGGTATAGCTTCATTGTGATATGGATAGTGATGAGTGACCCAGCCCCAAAATCACTTCCAAGATTCCACTGTCTCAGAACACTCATAAGACACCAAATATCCACGCTTTGGGGAACAAACTTTGAGACAAAGATTTAGTATTCCTGAGATCAAGATCTTTGGAGAGGCAGAAGTGGAAGCAGAATCACCCAGAAGAAGGAGTTAGACTTCATGATAGCTTCAAAGGAAGTTCACGCCAATCAATGAGTATATCATAGTTGAAGATTTTTGGTCTAAACTTTTTTTGGGCCTGACTCTGAGGTTTTGACTAGCAGACTCACAGACCAACAGAAACAAATATATAGATGTTTATATTAATTTTATCCTGATTGACCTAGGGATATAATTTATTAATTCTTTTTATCTTTACTTATGATTTTTATTTTGTTTAGTCATGTGGCTTGTTTTTTTTTAGTAGTATTTTAACTTTTTTCTGTGTCTCTTGGCATTTTTTGGCTTTTTTGTTTTGTTTGAGGATGTTTTTAGAGGTTTTTAGTCTGGTAGCCCCACCCACACTTCCTGTCTGCCTCTGGCCAATCAGCTTTTTATTAAACTAGTAGGAGGGCCAAATATTTACAATGTATCAACATAATTCCACTACAGTATATTATATGGATGATTCTAAACATTGGTTGTTCCTTTCTGATCATCTAAAACTGGGCAGGAGTGAGGCGTTTTCAATTCCCCTCCATTGAGTTTATGCCAACGTGTCTTTCATAGACTCAAACTAAAAGAAAATCCTTAATCCTTGGAAATGCTTGAAAACTTTAATGCCTTCTCTAGGGAGCTAAGGCCTACAAGGCAGCAAAATTGGTTTTAGCTAGAAGGTTTGAATATTGAGCAGAACATTGTGGGTTGGAATCACCAAAGGTGGGACAACCAGGGTAGAAATAGAATGTGATCCTTCTTCTAGTGTGTTTTTAGGTGGCATGAAGTCTGTATAAGTCTACCAGCCTATAGAACAGGATAACTAACATCATCAACATTAGTCTCATGGAACAGTTGTGAAGCCTTTCTAGGGCAGTAATCACGAAGTTAGGCTTATGCACTATGCTAAATTGTGTAACGTATTTAATAATTGATGTTTATAAGAATCTTTGGTATATAGTATTTGTCTTACTCTGTTTTCTACTTTACTACTGAGTGAATTATAAACAATAAAAGTTTATTTGGCTAACAAGTATGATTGCTCATATATCAGGTAAGATAGGGCATTTCTAATAGGGACATCTGTTCTGTTTTATAACATGACAGAAGGGCAAGAAAACATATGAGACAAAGATGAAATGAGGGGACCAAACAAAACTAAACAGTTCTTATATTATACTAATTTATTCTTAAAGGCTCAGGGGTGACCTGGTCCCATCTGAAAGTTCCATCTTCTAACATTATTGTAACAACTGAACTTTAATAAGAATTTGGGAAGGAACCTCCAAACATTAACAGGGGTGGTGATAAGCTGTTGATCATGTCATTTACTGAGGCTAAAAGACATCTGGATTACTTTGCTATTTTTTTCTTTTAGTTTGGTTTTATTTTTTTGAGATAGTGTTTCTCTGTGTAACCTTGACTCTCCTGGAACTCTCTCTGTAAACCAGGCTGGTCTCAAACTTAGACATCTGTTCACCTCTGCCTCCAGTGTTCTGGGGTTAAAGGCACATGCCACCACACCTGAATACTTGGTTATTCTTACAAAGCATGAGACTAGATTGTTACATACATGATCCTAGAGCATGGTGTGTCATGAAATAATAAGAAGGTGCATGTGGTAGTGTTGGCGAATATTTTCAAGAAGTTGATTCAAACTGAATTCAAGTAAGATTACCCTGCCCTGGAACAAAATATGTCATTATCAGTCAAATACACTGCCTTAATTTCAATGACTTTCAAAGTAAGAGTTGAAAAGAGGGCAGGAATGTAGGCTCACCTGGCAAAGGCTAGTCTCACAACCAAAAATAGAGGAGTTAAAAAGCTATGTTGTAAATATGTTTCACCTACAAACATGTTTCATGGATGTGGAATAATTTTTTCATTGAGACACTTTTTACCTTTGGCCTACTTACTCAATAAATGTTAATAATATTGATGAGTGGAAGGAAGGTAGAAATAGAGACTTTCTGATATTTGAACCTCTAAGTAAAAAAAGTATTGTGAGTGACAAGTAAATATAAAGAAATCACTGAGTTAATATTATCACTTGGCAAGTAGTATTTGTCAACTCCATCTTTTTAAAAATTAAGTATATTTAAATTTTAAAAGTTAAAAACATATAATGTTCTTTTTATTAATAAAATTCACAGGTAAGTGCCATCTTCACATAAATAAAAGACACAACTAGAATTTTGCCTCGTAAATTATGAAAGAGAAATGAAAAGCAGTTTATAATGAAGCATTCTAGATTCCATTAGTAAATGCATAAAACAAAAAGAGAGGTAATAAAGTAGCTAGAATGCTCAATGTACATTGAATTGCATATGTGACAGTCACGTATGGTGACTGACACAGACATACACATACTGAGAAAAAAATACCAAAAATGGTTAGACATCAAAAATTACTTTTCCCCTAATGGTATAATGTTCTATGTTGAAAAACCTCAGGTTTCTATACCAATAAATAAATAAATAAATACATACATATGTACATACATACATACATACATACATGCATACATACATACATAAATACAAAAACCTAGAACCTAGGATTCAAAGTCAACACACAAAATTTAGTTCCATTTCTATATGTTAACAGTGACCAATCTTTATGCCTAAGTGAAACTTCTATTTTAAAACCCCCAAAAGAATAAAATACTCAAGTTAACTTAAGTAGTGAAACAAAAGACTTGTACAACGAAAACTACAAAGCATTAATGAAGAGGGTTAAAGAGGATGAATGATTGAACACATAGTCCATGTTCATGGATAAGAAGGCTTAACACTGCTTAGCTGTTAGAACCAACCAACAAAAAGTATAGTCAGTGAAATCCTTATCAAAATCTCAGTGATTTTTAACGGGGGTGCAGGCAATAGAGGACTCCTAATAGTGAAAACAGTATTAAAAAAGAACAAAACTGAAGGACCCATCGTACATAATCTCAAAACCAAGTACAAAGTGATCAAAAGTTACTGGCATTAACAGAAGCATATCAAACAAAGAGCAAAATAGAAAGTCTAGATGTAAATTCATGTGTTCAAATGATTCTTGACATGGGCCTAAGACCATTCAATAGGAAATAGGGCATTTTCTACAATGCTTCTTGTGAAAGAACAAAGCTAGGTTCCTAATTGTATGTACAAAAGAAACAAGTGAATTAACCTGTCAAAACTGGGCCCCTAACATAGTTAACAAAAATTAACTAAATTTAATTAGTCCCCTAAAACTATAAAATTCCTTAAAGAAAACAAAGAAGGCTTCATAGCATTTGATTTAATAATGATATTGGGATATGACAAGACAGCACAGACCACAAAATAAAAAATACCAATTGTACTTCATAAAAAGTAAAGTTTTGTATATGCCAGAAGGCAGTATCAACAGACAAAAACACAGCTCAATAGAACAACAGCAAATATTTGTAAGCCATGTACTTAATAATGTATAATATATAATTTACTATATTTATTAAATCCTAAATTCAACAACATAAACACAAGTTAACACAAATGATCAATAACACATTTTTTTCAAGTTAACACAAATGATACCCAACATCACCCCTGTGGAAATACAAATAAAAACCATACAATGTCATGTTATACTCATTATGAAGGGCATTATTAAGGAAGTAAACAAATCAAGGATGTGCATAAATAGGAACCCTTGCATTGGTAAAAGGCACAGCTACTCTAGAAGATAGCACAATGGTCTTAAAAAAAAACAAACAAGCCCAAAGCCAACCAGCAAAACCAAAGGAAGACAAAGAATTACTATGTAATTCAGCAATTCTTTTTATTACATACTCAATAGAATAAAAAGTATCAGCACCTAATAGATTCTCTATTTCCAGATGAAAGGATCCTGAGTGGACAGAATAGTGTAGCTTATATGCGTCTAAGGATGCAAAGTGGGGGAAAAAGAAACACAGGGATCATTCAGTGAGAGAAGAGAAATGAAATGAAAGTACATGCAGGGGAGAGAAAGAAATTTCAGAGTTTTAAAAATTAGAAGACATTTAAAGAATACATGTTTAGCTTACTTCAGGGCTGTAGAACTAAGGCAAATAAATTAACATAAGTTTGTTGAAAAAGAACTTCAGACAGATTGGGGCTGAAAAAAGAACCAAAGGATGAAAATTCAAGAAATGGGATAGGTAAGAATTGGAGGTTCTCCTGATAATGTGCAAACCTAATGATCCATTCCACAGATACCTGGTAAGTAGTTCTCCATGAACATTGTTCCCTGTGATGTCAGCTTTGCCTTTTTATATCATTAAGATGTGTTTTATATAGAGGCTATGGCAGGTATTTACAGAGAGTATAAGAAGACAGGAATGGTCATTCATACATTTACAAGCCTGAGTTGAACACTGTGCTGTGGTCAGTATCCTTGTGTTCATGTTCCAATAACATCCACATCCTTATTACTGAACCCAGTCATTTCTGGAACCACTTATAGAATCTAGTGATTTCAGGGACTTTCTATTATTTTTGCAACATTTGATGTCTTATTCCCTTGTGACTTGTAGATATTTTTAAGATTAAAATATAGGTATTTTAAGAACTACATATTAATCATATAGAAGACATTCTTCATGTGTTTCCTTTAAACAATGGGCTCTCCTACTCAAATAACATTCACATTAAATCTTTTCCTCTCATTAGAGGACAAAGAGTTTCATTGGTAATAGAAATGGATGTAGTTTACCCTGGGAAATAATTTTCAAATGGCACACCTTTGGTTGAATACTGTGTATACTTTTTTTTTTTTTTTTTTTTGGTGCTTGTGTGGATAAACAATGTCGCAACTCTTTGAGCTTTGGGGCCAGGCATGATCCCTTACATGCCCCTCTTTCACTTTCTCTGAACTCTAAACTAAAAAAAAAGTACCAAAATGAGAGGTCCTGGATATTTGCCTTACTGTTAAATCGTGAATTAAGACCTGATGAAAACCCTAGGACAAAAGACCAAGACAAGAGACAAAATCCCCTGCTGTCGTTTGGAAAGAGAAGTGGGGGATAGAGAACTGGCTTGGCCTTGCCATTTTTCCCAACTCCACCGAGGGGTGGAGAACATCTGAACATCTTTCTGTGCCTTGTGCTCACTGAACTCTGTAAGATAGGTCCCCAGGTCCCATTACATGCAATACTGGAAGGTAAGGACCACCTCTGCGCTGTGAACTCTTTGCCCCTACCTTCTTTCCATACAGAGGACAGTCCTGTCCCGGGAGTTAAGAGAGAACTTTTAAATTGAGAGACTTAACCTTCACATGCCTTCTCACATCTACAATAAGGGGAAACTCTAAGGCAGGAGCAAACCTTGCAAAGGCAGGGAAATTTCCATTTTACTCTTGGGAATCCTTATTTACTAAGGCTTAATTACAAAGTTACTGTGGAGTAAACTTTGCAGTCGAGACTTAGTGAAGGAGCTCCTCTTCCTCAAAGTTTTTAGCAAGCCTAATCTTCTTCCCAGTATTTGGTTTGATTCTAGGATAAAATATTCTCTGTACAGAGGAAGCCCAAGTCTCCCAATCTATTGAGTCAAAGAAGATACACAGCTGCATACAATAAATGAGTTTATTGGGTTGATTTCAAACATTGTTCACACATTAATTTTAAAAAAGATTAAAACAAAACATTTGAATCAGATGCTAGATGATGCATTTTAGAAACAATATTGACTCCTCTAAACACTTCATATACAAAACTCTGCAAGATTGGTTGTTTTAAATAGGATCAATAGCTATATAGACAGGGAGTCTCAGCCTAGATAAGAAACCCATCTCCTGACATGCTGTTTAGGACCTCCTGGTCCATAGTTACTCTAGCTTGACAAATCACTGTTTCTGATAGAGCATAAATATAAACACGCATCGCATACAGCATTTTTCTCAATAATGAATTACATATATGCTCATCCAATAAGATAATTTCTCATAGAGACATTGAAACCATCCTACTCTGTAAGCATACTCCACAATGTTCCCACCATGGCTAAATTTCCTAATGACACATTTCTTAGATTGTATCCTGTACTTAAGTGACATATGTCCATATGTGTGTGCACATGCAAAAACATATATTTTATAGTCATCTGCCAGTTCTAGAATTTATGAACATAATGGGGTGCCTGGGAACATTTTATTTTTCTCTTGAAAATGCCCACAGCTGCTTATTCTGAACATCTGGGATAATGGAACTCTAAACAAAATACAGTGTGTGCATAATGCCAGGCACACTTAATCCCTCTTTTGAGTGAATTACCAAAATTAGTGTGAAGGAAAGAATTCAGTAGACCTAAAAGGGCCGACCTTTAATATCACAGCTAATACATTACAACACAAAAAATATCTCCCTTGAAGTGGATTTATTCTTATGGAAGCCCTGTCATATAGGCCAAAAACAAGCCAAGATATGACATCCAAAAGCAGTGATAAATGGCTATCCTCAGAGCAGGGAAGGTGTCCAGTAAGGTCTCCATGGTATTGGAGTGGAACCAGGTTAATTTAATATCTTTATTCCTGTTATAGTAAAGGGTGAGGGGTAAACAGTATCCCCTGCTAGCATGATAAATGTATCAAGTTGGCAGATGTTTAAAAATTACAATAGAAAATATAATGCACCATGGAAAAGTGAGGCTAGAAATATGGCATAAAAACATAAAATGAGGTTCAACTTGGAAATACGAACATCGATACAATTGGGAATCATAATATGAAATGAGGAAATTGTCCAAGAATCTGGCCTGAAGGGAGAGGGGATAGGGGAATGAACAGGGAACAAAAATCCCAGAACTGTTCATTCCAAGCAGGATGTGACATTTTTAAGAGGAGAGCTCAGAGTTTATCTATGGACAAAGAACATGCAAGTCAGAGTGCAGGGCTGAGGACCAAAAAAGACAGCAGGTACAGCAGGTTGAGAACCATGTGGACTGCTCTTGTAAAACCACAGACTAAGGCTGTGGTACTTCCAGGACAGCCAGCAGAGCCACACTGTCCTCCAGGTCTACCAGATAGCCTCAGGTTATTGGAACCCAGTCATATTAGAAACATTTTTGTCCTCCAGGAAGATGGAGTGGGTGGCTGCTGACAGACATTTTAATGGTCTGTCTGTGACAGTCAACTTGTGTGCAATTAAAAAGGCAAAGCTTTTAAAATGTTTTTTTTTAATCCTTCAAAGAGAAGGTAAAAAATAAATGCTAATGCCATGAATATATCCATGACCAATAGCCAGAATCCATTCCAAAAACTATCTTTCTTCCAATGATTCAAACACCGCAGAAGCAATGTGGAGCTTCAAAAGAAACCTAAGATAAGTGGACGTGCCAGGAGAATGAGGAAGTTTTTCTTTCTTTTCTTTTCTTTCTTTCTTTTTTCTTTCTCTCTCTTTCTTTGCTTTTCTTTCTTTTTCTTTTTTTTTTTTTGGTTTATTAATATCCTCTCCAGTCATCCTGAAAATTTTTTGAGATCATTTTTTTATCTATTCAGCTGATAAAAAGGTAATGTTCTTTCTCTCAAAGCTGATAGAAAAACTTAATAAATAGTGCAAAAATAATTCCTTCCATAACACAAACTTCAGAATTCACCAACAAGAGAAAAAAGACTCAGCTAAAACCAAAGTGTAATGGGTCTGAGGCTCTTTATTCACATGGCTTCTCCCATCTCTTAATCTCAGAAAGTTTCTTAACAGTTCTATGCTTCTGGGTTTGTTTTTTTTTTCTTTTTCTTTTCAGTGCAAAAAATAATAATAGTACCTACTCCCTTTTTTGAGGCTTTTTGAAACAGTGTTTCTTTGGTAGCCTTGGCTGTCCTAGAACTAGTTCTGTAGACCAGATTGACCTCAAACTCATGAAGATTCACCTGTCTCTGTCTCGTGAGTGCTAAGATTAAAGGTGTGTGCCACTACTACCTGGCATAGTACCTAGCTTTATACATCATATTTGTGAGACAGAGTACATATAGTACATATGTATATAGTATATAAAATAAAAGCTACAATGGATTAACAAGGCACTTAATTTAATTATGTTGGGTAAAACACAATTGATTAGCCATTTGGATTTCACTTCATCTGTCTTCTACTGTGTAAGCATTGGATGTCTACCATACAGTGCCCTGCAAAATCAAAGACCAGGATTCTGGGGTCCAGATACACCTGGATTCCAGTCTTTGTTCTGAGTCTTATTCTCTGTATCATTGTGAGTATGGAACTTAACTTCCCAACAGTTCATTATCCTTCTCTAGAAAAAGATTATTTACTTGGTAAAAGTGCCAGATGTTGACTCCATCTACTACATCACACAAGTCCAAAGAGTTAGAAAAAGCTGGAGAAATCTTTCTTCTAGTCCTCCTGTATTGTGGGTCAACTTTTCCCAACTGTTTCCTAAAACTGGGAATAGTTCCAGGGACAGGCTGCAGCTGAGGACACAGAACAGAAGAGAACAGAAATCAAGGACAGTTGGGAGACATAGCTGTGGGCAAACTCAGATCCTTGTGGATGGAAGTTGGCTGGCCCTGGTGTCATTGGGCAATGACCATGGGAAAGAACAGACAAACAAAAAAATAGTGCATGATCTTAAAGATACAGAAAAAGCTTCAAAGTCAGAAAAAAGGCAGGTGATCCCTATGAGTGAGTGTGGGGAGTGGACTATAGTCTGGAGAAATCTCAAATACTCCAAATGTTTGCTTTCTTTGTGTTCTTAGAGTATGGGTGGAATACCACATGCTTTTTGAACCACTGACATTCCATCCTTAACTACTTCTGGGATTTGTCCCCACCCCCATTCATAAAGCACTGATTTATCACAAAATCATTATTCTAAGCACCAATTTTTATCATCCCAAACAATCAACTTTTATTGTATACTATTCAAATTAGAGGATCCAGAGAAGGTCACAGGACAGCCTCTGCACAGTAAATACCCCTCTCCCATAGAACACTTTGTTTTCTCCACTCCAAAGAATAAGAGCAGAAATAAATTTTGACAAATGAAAACAAAATATCTCCCTTAAAAGGGGTTAGAAAACTAGAAGGATAACAAAGGACTCTACAAATAATGTGTAACTATGGTTATTAATGATGGATGACAATGTTATAGATAACAGAGTAAAATTAGGCAAACTGAACTCAACCCTAGCCCTGGGAATAAACATAAAAATATGAATAGTCTATGAAGATATTTATTAGTCCACTCACCTTATAGTCTATACACAAATTACTTCCTGGAAGATGCTTGTGTCTTTTAGGAGGTTTTTCAACTCCCAAGTTGTTTGTAATCTTTTAGTGCAGGAGTGGAATTAATAACTGATACCCTGGGGAGCTCATAAGGGTTAGGAAGAGAATGACTCAAAGGGAATCGCTTTGAGAATTCGGTTAAGTGTAAGACAAACGAGACAGGAGAGATTCTTCTGTGACTTGGGCAACCCTGAAATGTCCACACCCTTCTCCATTTACTCCCAATCCCTGTGAATTCCAAATGAGGCCTGGAAAAGGCTCTGTCCTGATTAGTATCTAGAGTCCTCCTGTAGTGCTTTAGCAACTTCCTTAGAGGCAAATTTATTAATGAGAATCCAGGAGAGGAATTATGTTCCCATGTGTTTAATTTGTTAGCAGAGTTCACTGTGTATCTTGCATGTGTACAATTTTTTTATGACTTTTTAGTGGCTGACTTTATTACTGTTAATCTGGCAAAGTGAACTTCTTTTTGTCAAAAAAGACACTGTCCTTGTCACCATTTTTATTTAATATTTTAAGAGGTTTTTTTCAGCACAGGAGGCTGGTTTCTCAAGATAGGGAAAAGGTATGAGGTCACTTGGTGATCAGATAATGTAATGGCTCCTTATGCATCTAATAAGATGGAGTTCATAATTTGAAGTAGCTTCTTTTTTTTTTCTTTTTAGCTTTTCAAGACAGTATTTTTTCTGTATAGCTTTAGAGCCTGTCCTGGAATTTACTCTGTAGACCAGGTTACCCTCAGACTCACAGAGATTAGCCTGCCTTTGCCTCTTGAGTGCTGGGATAAAATTATAATTGTAAAAAATCATTTGTTTTTCAGTCTGGGTCTTTCTGCATAGCCACCACCACCTGGCCATAACTTCTACCTTAGATCTCAAAACAGCACATACTGGTCCAGCCATAACAGTATTTCTTCTTGAGTGGGTGAACCATCTGTGTTTTTACTCAACATTTTACTCTACTACACAAGTTATCAACTCAGAGATGCTTGTTTAAAAAAGTTATTGTCACATTTTTATTACATCAATTTAAACTTGCTTGTCATACATTATAACTAGACTTGTCACATGATAAATTATTATCAGATAATTATTACCTTTGGGCAACTATGTGATAAAAATGTGAAATTCAGAAAGACAGTTGCTGTTTGTAAATTTTTTAAAAAACATTCTCAGTGGTAGCTTGCTAAACTTCCTCAACCAGCCTCATTGATTTTTGTTTTGTTTGTTTGTTGAAGATCTCTGGTTCTTATGTATATGGAGCCCACCCAGCACTTGGAATCCTCTGTTACTATATGACCATGATGCTTTGATCAAAATAAGCCTTCATAGAAAGATTTTGCTGAATTAACAATAATAATTCATCTTTTGTTTTTCTGAATGAAGAATTTTCTACACAGAGCAAGCCTGTGGCTGGAGGATGTCCCCTCCCCCAAACAAACATATTACAGAACAAAATTCTAGTGATTTTAAGCTCTGAATGAAGATATAAGAAGTACCCAGACCTTTTCACATCTTTCAGAATAGATCTCTCTTATGAGAGATTTTAAGAAATGTTACAGTGAGTTGTATTCTTTCTTTTAAAAATACTTTGGTCAAAAAGGAAACATGAAACACTCTAGTCAATTAGCCTTTCAAGCAAACTTGACCTTCCCATATCATTATTGAAAATGAAAAGTAGAGCTGAAAATTCGAGCATCCTGATGAAGGATCTGACTTGTTCCAGTGGTTTAGGTTTTGTTTTTGTTTGTTTGTTGTTTATTTTTTCCAAATTCACTTTCTCATGACACAATTTCACCATGACCTGGAAAGGACATCTTTAGCTTGTCCTGAAGAGTTTCTGTGAAATGATTATTGCCCCTTGATGTCACGTCAGTTATTTACAGACAGTTTCACTACAGTCTCCTTAGACCACACTTTGAACGAAGCTATTGGGTTAGGATTTATAGAAGAAGCGTGCTTCAGCTAGAATCTTTCTCATCTCATGCCCTAGAGCAGATCATCCCAACTGAACCACCACAGGGACCCTTGCTAGAACTTCTGGGGAAGAGTGTGTGGTTGTTTGAAACACAAATGGTGGTGTCATTTGGGCACCTCTCCATTGGGTGGCAGTACATGTTCAGCACAGCCTACGGGGACTAGCTGACAATATTTCCAAAAGGGAACTTACAGTTCTCTTTTTATAAATTCAAATAATAGTCCTTTTTAGGGAAAAAAAAACCCAATTCATTGGCCATGTAATTGCAAGAGATAAACAAGAACTAAACTAGCTTCCAGATGCTTATGTAATTTAATTAATTACTGCAGAGCCCATAGATACAGATATATATGTCATCACTATTGTATTACCAATATCTCCTTCAGTGTCTGACATTCAAGTTTTTAAAAGTTTTAAAAAACTAATTTTATGTCAGTACATGATCTAAAATCTGAAGTATAAAAAAATGAATTTACCAGTCTTTTCCATCAAGTGTCTGAAGCTCAGATCACCATATCTGGTTTCTAAGCAAATTTAAAGCCTATAATCATTTTTATCTGGCAGGGTTTACATGATTTTGTTTTCAGCAGGGTATGGAAGCTGCTGAGTTACCATCTCCATGCAAACATGTGTAGAACCATTTGATCAGTTTTCAACTTCTTACATGTTTCTAGATTTGATGTTTAAGCATTAACTTACTCAGACCTGTACATTGGGATAAGCCAGCAATGACACTCTTGGGGGAGGGGTAGCTTTCTGTACATCTCTATGGTGGCTGCTTATTTACATTAAAGATGCTTTTTCAGAACCAATTAATTGAGCCAGGGTGCATCTTTGAAAGTGTTTTTGGGCACAGACACATGCCATCTGTATTAAAGTAAACTTGGAATTATTTATAAGGAGAAAAATATTAGCACAAGCAAAAAAAATGATCTCAAAGTAAATTGTTGGAGCAAATGATTGAGGATTAGCAGGTTTTATTGAAAACATTTATAACAGGCAGATAGTATACCTTAGTAATTGTCATTGGAAGCCCACTAAACATTGCTTAAACAATTCTTAATGATTTTAATAGTCAGAAATTGCAGCTTACTAATATGAAAGTGGGTAGGACTAACAGCATGTGTGTTTTTAATATATATGTTTAAAATTATAATTATAAAAATTCATTTTTTAAGGCTGGGTCTCTCTGCATAGCCTTGGCTGTCATGAAGCTCACTCTGCAGACTGACCTGGTCTTGAACTCACAGAGATCCGCTTGCCACTAGGATTAAAGGCATGTGCCACTATCACCCAGCTTCTCTAGACATTTTTACATGTCACATGATGAGAAATGTACATTTCTTTCTTTCTTATTATTGCAATAATTACAGTCACATAGATTTTCATAGAAATATTTTTAGAAAAATTTTGCAATTTTGCTCAGTTGAGGAAAATTAAACTATGTGTATAAGTTAAGCCACAAAAAAAAAGTAGATATACTACATGGTTAGTTAGTTCTCTGCTAATTTTCTTATGTAGAATTGTGGTCAGTATAGAATGCAATGTAAAAGAAGTGAAAGGTCAGATTCCCTTGGCTATTGTTTCAGAAAAACACCTAGAAAATGCTGTGTGCCAGGGAAATGTGTCAGAGAGATTCCATCAAACAAGAACACAGCATGTCTTTTGACAGCAGGACATACAATGTGTCTCTTCTCTGTGCATTTTCAACAGACAGTTGTGTACTTTCATGAAATTTTAAGATGTTATTCAAAATAGATTTTTTTTGATCAAGTGAGGGCTAAAATGAATGTTCCCACCCACCCTTTACAAAGCCACAGAGCAAATGAGACAGCTATAAATCCCTAAGGACCATGGGGAGAGGGAGGAAATTGTTGGATCTATACTGGGCTTGATGTTCTGTGCTGCATGTGATAGAGACTGAGGTGGGCAAGAGTGAATCAAGGATAAAGTGTACCTATTGTATTTAGTAGTCTTCCCTGTTTACCTCCCTGCTTGAAGATAATGAAAACCGGGTGTGGCTGGTGCTTGTGGAAGGATTTCAGTGCTATACACTCCCCATTCCTGCCTTGGAACACGTCTCAACTATAATCTGTCTGGAAGTGTTACTTGAGTAAACAGCAGAAACCTACAGCAGGAAGCTTTACCTGGCAGCTCATACAAAGATTCTGTCTACACGTGATCTCAAGTATTTTTTTTTCAGTTGACTTAGAAAGACTGAGATTAAGAATCTTCATACATATCAGTGAAGGAGACAATTAAAACATTCTGAGGATGTTTTTCTTCAGAGTGGCATTGGGAAATGTTCTTAAGTCACCATTAATGGAGCAGGCATATAGCCACTTAATAAGACATCCCAAGAATTTACCCTTTGCAGAGCAAGTGAACCAGGTTCTGAGAGGACTGTTAGCTTTGGATTGGAAGCAAGACTTCAATTCTGATCAGTTTCCGTGTAGAGTTTCCAACATTGCCTAAATGCTCGATCAACTACATATCTGAAGGTGGTAGTTCTGATTGCAAACCAAACTCCCACCGTTAATAAAGAAAGAGCTGGGTTTATTTATTTTCTTTACTACTGATAACCCAAAATCCAATATGTGGGAGAGCATCACAATTTTACCCCATTCTCCATTAGGCTATTTCACTCAGGCTCCAGTTCTGTAGATGGATCTGTTCCAAAAGTCTTCTCAACATCCCTGTTGCAGGTGGATTCATACTCTTCCTCAAGTTCATATGTCAAGGTCAAAATGTCCAATGTAACCATAGATAAGTTTGCATCTATGGTAGAAAATATACTTTCTGCATTAGGGCCCTACTAATTATAACTTCTTTCAACTTTAAGTATATCCTAAAGATCTTATCTCTCAATATAACTACTTTTGAAGTTATGACCCTAGCATATGAATTTGAGGAAGGATATGAATTTTCTGTAACGGATTTGCAAGAGCTTTTAGAATGCATGGTATTTGCAGATCTGAGACCTGATTGAAACAGTCAAGTAAAGAGCATCTAAGTGACAATTTGTGTCACTTCCTCTTATGATCTTAAAGGACATGGAGAATTAGGGAAGAACCAAAGCTAACGCTCAAGTTTGGACAAAAAGAAACAAGAAAATGGTGAAGGACATTTTAAGAGGCATCAACTATCATGGAGCCAGTTCTGTGGTAGGAAATATCTAGTATGAATGCTTCTTACTCTAGCTCATTGCTTCTCCAAATTAAAATTTATACACAGGAATTACATGGGAATCATTTACAAATTTTGGGTTTTGGCTTAATGTCTGTAGTCTGTTCTCCACCCAATGCTACATTATTTAATCACTATAGATCGATATGGTGTGAGTGAGTGAGAGAGAGAGAGATAGACAGAGACAGACAGAGACAGAGACAGAGAGAGACATAGAGAGTGAGAGAGTGATGCAATATGATCTCTTTAATTTTTGTCCTTTTCTTTCAAAATTGTCCCTTAACCATATTAACTTGACTTACTAACAACAGGTAGCATTTCTCCAAATTAGAGGAAGCCAACAAGTTATAGATGTAAGGATCTAAAAGAAACCTATGAAAAAAAAGTGTATAAAGGAAAGTTTAGTATAAATGGCACATACTAAATAAACTGTTGTAAACCAAAAATAAAGAGAGAACATTAAAGGCATTTAGAATAAAAAAAAATTACTATGCCAAATAAAACAGGAATCACAGCTAAAGAGAACATTATCTTTAAAATGCTACAAGGAAAGGGGACAGAAATAATAAGTTATAAAAGTCAGGAATGAAGAATTCATCACTGTAAATTCTGCAGACACCTCAAGAATATTAAGCAACTACCTTCTGTGGCTACATTTCTACTATTTCACAAACATAAATCTGATACAGCCAGTAAAGTAAATGAACTCACAAAAGGGCAAATTTCTTCAAAAAAATATATCCTAAACTTACATACTATATAAATCAAATTAATAATTTAAAACCTTTCACCGTGTTAAAAAAATTTACTAAACATTTAAGAAAAAAATAATATCAATCCTATACAAAGTCCTGCAGCACATAAAAAAGAGAACCATTCTTATACTTTGTGAGACCAGTATTACTCTGCTAACAAAAACTCAACATTTTCCATGTATATATAAAAAAAAAGCAAAATATTACCAAACCAAATCTGCCACAGTATGATTAAAATTTATACATTAAGTGAACCTCTCTGATCCGAGGAGCAGGCAAAAGAGTCAGACATACCTCCATTCCTATTGTTAGGAGTACCAGAAACACTAAAGATAAACAACCACAGCATGTGTGCAGAGGCCCTAGTGCAGATGCATGCAGGCTCTGCGATTGCTACTTTAGTCTCTGAGAGCCCCCATGAGCCCTGATTAGTTGACTCTGAGGGCCTGGTTCTCCTAATGTCCTTGACTGTGCTGGTTCCTACAATCCTTCCTCCTTTCTTCTTAAGGAAAAATTAAAAAAAAAAAAAAAAAAAAAAAAAAAAGGAAATTTATCTCGGAAACTTAAGACTGCCTCAGTGTTATAAAAAAATCAATGAAACCCACCATATCTATGTTCTTTTTTTAAAAAAAAATTTCTTTTATTTTTATTTGTATGTGTACATGCATGTATGTACATATGCACATGTATGCGGGTGCCTGTGGAAGCCAGAAGATTGCATTGGATATTGTAGAGCTGGAGTTACAAGAAGTTGTGAGCTACCCTATGTGAGTCCTGAGAAGGGAACTCTGATCCTCTGAAAAAGGAGTAATATGTGATGTTTTTCTATATGCTGTGAATAAAGGAACTGTTTTGGCCTATATCAGGAACCTTAGAAGTAGGCGGTAAATCAGAGCATAGAAGGGAAAGGAGGGTGAAGTCAGAAAGAGACACTACCCAGCCACCCAAGAGTCAACATGTAACAATAACACAGGTAAGCCATGGGCCATGTGGCTGGACAGATTGATGAAAATGAACTAAATTATGATGCAGGAGCTAGCTAGCAATATGCCTAAACCATAGGCCAAACAGCATGAAATTAATATGTGTCTATGTGTTTCTTTGGGACTTTGGGATTATCTGGTCCAGATAAGTGGCAGTGGGCAGGTCCAAACTGTGAGGCTAGTCCAAGCCAGAAACCTTTCTATGGAGGAGCAAGTACCTTAACAGCTGAATCTTTTCTCTAGTCCCTATACTTACATTCTAATAAGAAAAACTGCATATTTGTCTCCATAGGTTTGGAAAAATATTTGACTGCACCAAATTTCCATGGATTATAGACACTCTTAAAACTACAAATAAGAAATGGGCTGAGGAGTCCAGCAGTTAAAGTGTTACTTTTATTATTAGTGATGAGAACTTTTGGGGCTATATGGGGATACTAAAGCTCTGTTCTTGAATGAGTAGTCTTCTTGTTCCAGGTTTTAGGGGAATAGCATCCAGCCCTGCTTTCAGAGGAGGGCCACTATGACTTTAGTGCTATCAACTTGACAAAATCTAGAATCAAAATCTTGACAAAATCTAGAGGTTGATGGTCCTCTAGTTATACCATGGGGAATTATTTTGATTGCTTTAATCCATATTACAAGACCCATCTTAGTTATGGGTATGACCATTCCCTGGGCAAAGAATCCTAGACTGTGTAAATGGAGAAAGGGAGGTGAGCAGTAGCCTATGCTCATTCACTGTTCTCGGACAGTGGATGCAATATCTTCAGCTTCTTACAGTTCCTACTGCTGTGGCTTCTCTACCAGGATGGGCTGTACCTCACAAGCCCTAATAAACCTCTTTTTCTTAAATTGCTTTGGTAAAAGTATTTAGACAGAGCAACAAGAAAATAAACCAAGACAGTCCCTAAAACTCCATGGCTAAAGACAAACCACAAGACATCTCTTCCCCAATAGGCAGATTCCAAAAAGAAGACCCTTAATGTGCCATACTTTATTGCTTTAAAATTCATGAGTTAGACGTCACCATTATTGGCCAGGGTAGGAATCTCAGTTTCCTCTGCCCTGTCATTCACTCCTCTAATGGCTGATTTCTCATGGTCAACTTCATAGAGTCTAAAACCACCTAGGAGACACTCCTGAGAGAGATTGTCTCGATTAGGTTCACTGAGATAGAAAGACCACCCTAAGGTGGGCCAACACCATTCCTTAGGCTGATATGCCTGCCTAAGAAATTAAAAAGAGAAAGGCAGAGGATCACTAGCACCCACCACTCTCTGCTTCTCCACTGTGGATGCAATGTAACCAGCAGCATCAGACACCTGCCCCCATGACTTCCTCACCATGATGAATTGTACTCTTAAACTATAAGCAAAAAAACTTTACTCTCTTAAATTAGTCCTTGTCAGAAATTTAATCACAACAAGGATAACACAAATACTCTAAGCACATCACTTAACACAGTGCATGGTGGAACAAACTATGCATTCAGTAAACAGCCTTGAATGACTTCTTATTAGAATGATGAACTGTCATCGTACCTAGTCTTAACTTCATAACTTTGAGAGGAACCAGTGCATAAAAAATAGCCATTTACTAAATTTTGAATTCTGTGTTTACTTTACCACTACTGTTTTATGTTCTTACTAGTGGCAAAGCTACACTCCCAGCTTAGGGATATTTCATTGAGAAACCAAGCTTTGGTCTCCTCTATGTCATGAGGAGTTTGTCATGAGGCTGATGTACATGACAAGAATCATGGCTTCTGTCCACTTGTTTGTATTTATTGCCCATGGTCTTTTGTCATTGTAGCGCTTTCTTTCTCCCAAACAAAGAGAAAAATGTTTACTCTATGGGGTCACCATGATGTTAATCACTCTGTGTCTTCTGAGGATCTTGATCAGTTAGTTGACTTTGAGCAAAACCCAAGTCATATGGCCATGCCTTGTTAGTCTTTTGAACTATCATTTTGGAAAAGCTAAATCTTTGAAGTGGATGAACTGTAAAGACAGAGAAAACCTGCCTTCTTCTTCAATGAAAAAAGAAAAAAAAACCCATCAATAGTATTTAGGCTTTATTTAAAAAAACCCTCAGTTTATAAAACTATTTATTTGAAGCTAAAGATAGAATTTTAATATTTAAACTAATGATGCCTCTTTATTTTCATCCTCTATATAGTAAAATTTTCTGATCTTACACTTTCATTTCTAGAAATTGTACTCTATTCAGAATAGTTTGTGTGTGTGTTTGTAATGGTTCTGGAGATGGAACATGGATCTTTACCTTCATATATATATTGAGGAGAACCATTTTTAATTTCACCCAGTAGATTTTAACCTTCCCACAAAATTAGCTTGCTTTACTAGAAAGATAAACTTTGTCATCTCAGCTAGCTTAAAATAGACCTACTTGACATCTGGAGATCATATTATAGCTATTTATTTGTTTCTTCTGCCCCACAGAAGATAGAGTTCTAGACATAAAAGCTCTGAGGACAAAGGGTATAAAATCCAAGCCAACTTTCTAGCAGTATGGGCCACAAGGCTGACAGCAGTGTAACTTGTGTTTTGGGCCAAGATGTACTGTGAGAACATGCACACAAGCCTTACTGAGGTTGCATGTGGGTGAATGAGAACATTGGTTGGACCTCTTTCAGTAAACAGATGTGACCCGCGGACAAATAGGGAGCTGCAGCTATGGTTCAATAGGAAGGTGACATCTTCTACAGAGTCAATTTCCCACTCTAATCATGGACTCAGGTTGATGTGGCCAAGCACAGAACCTAGGGCTTTTAGAAAATCAAGCCTCTCTCAGATGTAGTGAAATCTTCCATCAGAGGGGATTAAAGTAATTCACTGAGCAATTTTAAATACCCCAATAATTTTCAAAAATGATTCCCTATGTCAACACAGTATATCTGGGGGCCTAAATAAATCTAAATTGTTGTGTTTAACCAGGCCACCTCCTGGCTAGTTAAGAGCAACAGCTAGAGGGAGGACTGCTATTTGATGTTGTGACTTCTTCATCCTAAGGGCTGCATCACATTCTTTTCTTTTTTTAAGGGTTTGGAAGTTAATTTTTAAGTCCTCTCTTATTTTGGGATAACTGAATGTATATTGAGTACCTATAAATCAGGACAGATAATTTAAAAAATATATATTTTCTCTAAAATATCTTTTTTATTTCATTTAAAATATATTATAGAAATAAAAAGTGTCTAGACACAATGTCATCTTCTACTACTGAAAGCAAATTTACATCGTATCATTTATCTACCTGAAAATCATGTGACAAATGCCAAGTATTGGCAAAGACCTGATGTGGGGAAAGAAAGGTAATATAGAACTGGACAGGAAGGTAATATAGACATCTGTTTCTAAGCAAGATGTTCCAAGTGTGTGGACCAAAGATCCTAGTTCTTCCCATTCTTCCAGTGTAACTCAAACTCTCTATTCAAATAAATGTAATGTTTTTATTTTTATGTGGTTTCAGGCAAAGGTGATGCCAACTCATTATGTGTATTTCTATAATACGTAACCAGTACAATGGCTGTTTATGTGGTTTTGAACAGCCATAGTATATTAAGAGTGAAATCCACTACTTAGAAGAAAGACCAAGACTGAATAGACCATACCATAATTTCTATGGAGCTTTGAAAATTCTGAGGACAAAAACAGTGGCTGGATCCAAAGCAGCAGGATATTGAGTTCATCTTCAGAATCTGAAATGAGAATGACTTTGGCTTAAAGAGCATCCTTGGCCAGAGTTGTTCCCACTGCTTTCTTTCCCAGACCCTTTGGCTTTGCTTGGCTTTATTTGAAAAGTTGTTTGCTTCCCTGGTATTCTTTTCACCATAGATCAAATGGTGCTAACTTGACAGGACTGCCAATTTGACCAACTCCAGAATCACCTGGGAGACAAAGCCTTAAGTATGCCTGACTAGACTTAAAGGCTTGCTGCCACACCTGACTTTCTCTTCATATGACTTCCCTTAAAATTGTGAGACAAAATAATTCCTTCCTTGCTTACGTTGCTTTGGCTCAGTATTTTGTTATAACCATGTCCTATTATATAATAATATAAGGCATAATATAAGGCATAGCCAGATTTTTTATACACAACTATGTTTAGAAGGTAGTAAATGATAGACAAACTTAAAACTTATGAAAGGCAAGTAATGATCTTAATGTCTTTGTGATTTTCTGAAATTCAGACTGAATGTTCTTTCTGCAAACTCAGATTCATGTTTCTTGTATCCTACTTGGAATGACAGAACCTTCAAAGGTGGCCAGGATTAGGCTTCAGATGACTGTTTCAACCTTCATAGTTCACATATAAAATCAAAACTTGTAAGTGACAATGAAAAAGGAAGTGGTATGTGGTCTAATAAGCATTAATCTACATGATAATGCTAGAATAAGTCATAACTATGACATCCACACAGATCTGCTTGCCACAGTTCAACAGTCAAGTTACAGGTTGAACTTTATTGCCCTTTTTATTATTTTATTTTTATTTATTATTTCATACATCTGTACAATATATTTGGACCATATTTACTCCCCTCCCACATATTCTCTTATTTAACTCTTCCAACTTCATATCCTACCCTCCACACCCCACTTAGTGTAGCACATGGATGTAAGTTATTGCCCTATTCTATTTTGAGTCTTTGTGCTATCTAATAGTCATTCTTCTCTATTTATTCTGCAGTGGAAAAAAAGAGCTAAGAAATCAAATATTGAGATCATTAAAAATAGACTAAGGAAAACAGAATAAATTAGAGAGAGAACCAAAAGAAAAAAATTACCCAAAGTTACCTAAGTTACAAAATGTGTTGTCGTATTTATTATGGAGGACACTGAGAACCCAGCCCATATTGGCATAAACATACAAACAGAATTACTGGCTTGTATATTTGAGGAGTCTTAGTGAACACTGGCCCCTAAATCTGACTGCTGTAGAGACTCAGAGTTTTCTGAGTCTTAGTTTCTTTGTTTCCATTTTTCAACTTCATCTCCTTGGGCAACATCAGACTTAGAAGGAACAGCATGACTTCTACAAAACTGTATTTTTCCTCCTTTCTGCTGTCAATTCAGACATAAGGGAAACTCTCTTTTTCCGACATTTCAGCCAAAGTTTCATTTTATTACAGCAACTCTGCATAAGTCACGTGTTGGTGCTTCAGCTCACCTAGGTGAATGTCACAAGCTTGTAGAAGCCATGGTACAAAGACCAAGAAAATAAGAGTTATTGCTTAGAAGAAATTCTGATTTATACAAAAAAATAAAGAGATACAAGAACAACATATTTATTATATTGCTACTACCCCAAATCTAGATTGAAACTTCTTTTTCTGGTTCAGATTTTTTTTTTTTCTGGATGTCTACTTCTGAAATATCCACACTTAATTCTCAAATATCCTCCCTGTTTCTATGAATCTCTTGGCAACAAATTCAACAATAGAGCATAGAATCTGTACCCTGAGCAATTCTTAGTTACTGTTTAGATTTCCCTCCCAAAAATATAAATTCCCCACCTCAGCCTATCAATTCCTGAGAAAGGAGGGAGAGGTGGCTGTGAGGTCCTTAGAGCAGGAAAACCATTCCGGCCCCTCATCAGTTGCAGTACCAGGGAGAGTGGCCCTTGTACCATGCCTGGACAACACAATAGAACTAGTCCTGAAGGGGTAGGTGCCCCACCCCTTGCTCATTGCTGCAAAGGGTGAACTAGCAAAGGCAATGCAAGGGAGCTCACCCTCGTGTTGAGGACATGGTAAAACTAGCAGGGTGACCAACCCTGCCACTACCCAGACTCAGATCCAGGTTTATGAGTCGACTCATCCCAACATCCACTCCATCTGTGATCTGCTGGAGCACATGAAGGAACTTGACCTGCAGACCCAGAACTGCAGAATCTCCATGACACAGGGCAACAACAGGATGTCAAAGAAGAGTTCCAGGGGAGGCCCAGCATCAATAATAGTGTAGGAGACACCAAAGACCTTGAACTAGACCACTTGCTAATAAGAATTTATGGATAAGCAGGTTTACTGCATGACTCACTACATCACACTACAGCTTCCATGACAACAAGATTGACTTTTTTTCTCTTAAATTTTATTTTATTTTCTGTGGAAGGTTGCAAGGACAGAAGACATATACAAAGGGATGGGGAAATGAATGGGATAGAGATGCATAATGTGAAAGACATAAAGAATTAAAAAAAATAAAATTCCCAATAAAGATATGAAAAATGTTCAAAATTCTTATTCACCAAGAAAATGAAAATCAAAATTTCATTAGGACTTAATATCTTCTGAAACAGAATGATAATCATCAAGAAAAGAAATGACAAGTGCCTCTGACTCCGTGGGGAAAGATAAATCCTTATTTACTGATCATGAAAGTGTAATCATATGTAGCCACTATAGAAATCAGTACAGAGGGTCCTTGAACAGGAAATAGGTAACACTATATGACCCAGTTGCACTATTCCTGAGCATATCATTGAATGGATCTACTTCTGTTTCTATGTTAAGGTACTGGAACAAAACAACTTAAGGAAAGGGTTGGTGTTAGCTTAGCTCACACTTCCATCCCTGCAAGGATATCACAGGAGCAGTAGCTTAAGACAGCTGTGACTTCACATCCACAGTCGAGAGCAGAGGGAATGAATGCCACTGGCTTGCACTCAACTGGATATTTTCTCTCCTGTATCATTCAGAACATCCTGTCTAGGGAATAGTGCTGCTCACAGTGAGCTGGGTCTTTCTATATCAATTGACTTAAGACAGTCTCCATAGACGCATTCACAGGCCAGCCTGATACAGATAATCTGTCATTGAGAAACTCTTTCCAGGTGACTCTAAGTCATGACAAGTTGATCAGTCATGTTAATTATCACAGAATCTGCATCAGCATACCATAGAGATATATACACTTCCGTGTATATTGCTGCATGTTTCGGTCCTAAGTATCCATAAACAAATGACTAAAGAAAATGTGGTATATATACAAGATAAAGTTTTACTTTTCCATAAAGGAGAATGAAACTTTATCATTTGCAGGAAACTGGATGGAATTAGAGATCATATTAAGCAAAATAAAGCCAGATAATGAAAGAAAAATTTTGCATGTTTTCTCTTATATATCGAGTATGTCTATATTTAATATATAAGATATAAAAGTGGGAAATCCATTAATGGAAAGAAGAAATATAAAGTATGGGAGAAACAGATGGTGATGGGGAGAAAAGAAAAACATATATTACAATTCACTCTTTTAAGAGTTCAAAGCCCTTGGGATCAGAAACACCCTGGACTGACACCTTGGATCCCATTCCCCCTAGAGGAACACCTGACTCACTCTTGAGGGAGCGGGGAGAAAACTGGATCTGCCAGGAGTGGAGACTGAACTAAGCAATATTGGGGCAGTGGGACCATGGGACTGCCTGCAGCCTGCCCAGGGAGGGGATGGGGAGTTGTGGAGAAGAAAGAATGACCTGATGTGGTGGGAGTGGGTAGGGACCTTGAATAAGGATATATAAGGTTAGAAAGTGTGACTTCTTTGTTAATAATAATAATAATAATAATAATAATAATAAGAAGAAGAAGAAGAAGAAGAAGAAGAAGAAAAAAAGAGTTCAAAGCCTTGCCCCATTTCCGGTTGGATCTTTGGGCCTGGTGTTCACATTTGAAGATGTGATCTCTCAGCTTCCTGACCCAGACATCTCTGCCATGCCACCTCTGCCATTTTGGACTTTACCTCAGAAGCCCTAAACCAAAATAAACTCTTTTTTTTTCATACTTTTGGTTTGGTATTTTATCACAGCAACAAAAAAGAACTATGTGGCCTCACATTCTCATGAACCACTTTTTCAGTTTATTCTAGAGTAGCAACTAGCTATGCCTAGAAGCAAATTTTCTATGCTATATGGACTATCTTTATGCCATGTGGCCTCTCTGCCCATATCACTTGCTGTCTTAAGCATTCAGATACATGGACAATCCTGAAATTGTGAGGTGTCCCTGGCCAGTGGAGAACCATAAGCAATAGATTAACAGTCCCAGGCTCTTCTCTACAAGTTCTCAATGCTGCTTTACAGAAATGGTATTCAGGTTGTCTATAGCTTGGTCACCACTCTTGGATTGGCTGTTCTGCAGTTTCTGTTTTAAATTTTCAACTCGCTACCCTGGCTTTTTAAAAAATCTATTGCCCAAACGTACTAGTAGTCTCAAAACTTTTGCCTCAGTTTCTCCATTCTGGGTGATAGTCAATTCAGATGGGTTAGAAGAGTTCATTGTCTTCTAACTGATTCAAGAACAGTAAGGGTAACCAAAGATATATTTACAGATATAATTTCATTAAAAAGAAATAGGTGTGGGCTGGAGAGATAGCTCAGAGGTTAAGAGCACTGACTGTTCTTTCAGAGGTCTTGAGTTCAATTCCCAGCAACTACATGATGACTCACAACCATCTATAATGCCATCTGGTACCTTCTTCTGTATACTGTATACATAATGAATAAATCTTTTTAAAAAATGGGTGCAGTAGAAATGCCAACCAATATGTGTGTTGTATTTGATAAACATGTGTACTAGAGACCAGTACACTTGAAAGAGACACGTGACTATCAAAGTATAAATGTGTGACATTCAACACAGTAACAAAAAAGACATTAAAGTCAGCCAAACATTGGAACATAGAGTGTGTCACATCCTTAACCTTTTATACTTTTTTAGGCGCTACTTACTCTGGAAACATGATTTCTCATTATTCCAATTAACAGAAGTTTTCTAAGTGAGTAAGTGAATACCAAGTTTTACTTTTCCTAAGCAATAAGCATTCATGTCAAAACCTGTGATTTGCCCTTTCAACTTAGGGTCAGCAAGTCATGAAAATATTTGTCTCTGTCAAACCAAATGTAAAGGTTGATGTGTCTGTGTAGAGTTAAGCAATAATGACTTGCAGGCTAGCGTTTTGACTCTTCAAGTGCTCTTAAGTGCTGCTCAACCGCCGAAATGATGATTCTTCCCATATGCTGATGGGCAGAGGAGAAGAGATCAATAAATAACTACTCTAGGTTGTGCACAAAACTCATTGCTGTGCCTGTCTGTTGACTCGTGAGAAAGAAGTCCTCCTGGAAATGTTACGCAGTGTCCTCAACACCATCACCTTAATGGGTTAGACTGCATTATCAAAACAAACAAAAAAGTGTTTCCTGCACTAGCACAAAGCTATTTATCTTTGTGGATTCTTTTTTAAAGGTTTTTACAATGATAGGCTTGTCTGTAAGACTGAAGTTGTCTAACTCTTGCCTAGAAATGGAAAGAAGAGGAGTGGATAAAACATTCTGACCACTGGAGTGATAGCCCTCCCAGATAGCCTAACAAAAGCATAATAATACAGAAATGATGAAAAGTAGCATGTATCAAAGACATCTGATGTATCAAGATCCTTTACACATTGCACTAAGCTAAAGAATGCAGTCCTGCCTCTCTGCCACCAAAAATATTAGAACCTGCTCCCTCTCTGCATTTTTCTACTTGGGAAAAGATCTTTGCTGATGAGTCTTAAGAGAGGGAAATGATCCTTTATTGTTCCGGTGGTTCATTTCAGCAATCACAAGTGTTGCAGGGCAGCAGCAGAAGAAGGTAGGGCCATGGAGATAGAAATTCAAAAGATGCAGTCACAAACAAAGATGCTGGCAACCCTCAAGAGTTGGAAGAGACAAGGAACAGAATGCCTTCTTTCCCAAAGCCTCCCAGAGGGAGTGTAGTCCTGAGGACACCTTGACTTTAACTCAGCAATGCTGATTTCAGACTTTGGTTCTCCAGAACTATTAAAAAATACATTTCTGCTATGACAAAGCAAGATTATGATCATTTCTTACAGCAGCCACAGCAATCTAATACACATACACATTGCATCACTCAAGTCTCAAGAGAACCTTCTGAAATACCTAATATCACTGTTTTATTGGTAAGGAAATTAAGGCTCACAGAAAGTGTCTGGCAAACATGAGATCTATACAAGACCTTTTTTTCCCCCAAACCCCAGCTCTTTATCACAGCCTTTACTACTGCCACACAGACCTGTCTCTCTACTCACATGGTCTCCCACATTTCTTGTTTTATCTGATCCAACGTGTGAGTGGGTGGGCATGCATGTGTGAGTGTGAATGGGCATACATGTAAGTGCATGTGTGGGTCATGGAAGATTTCAAGTATCTTCCATTCCCTCTTTCTTCGCTCTTGGGAGGGCTTTACTCTCCCTGACAGGTGACCACTGAGTTCCCCACCTGTCTTTATACATTCTTCCCTCCACACAGCAATAAAGTTTGAAAAACACCATCATATGCAACCTCTGTGTGAGTGCTGGAAACCCAAACAGATACTCTGAGACATCTCCCTGCCTTCCCAAAATATTTGGAGAATGAATTACTATGCCCTACTAATGCATTGAAAGATATAAGAATTAAGAGGTTAAGTAAAACAAAAATAAGCACTTTGGGAGTCTTCCGTGTGATAAAAGTGTATGCAAGAAAGGGCTTTTTCTTTTTTTCTGTCTTGGATTCTTTCTATATTCATGAGTACAACAGTGTCCACTTGTAGGATTAATGTCTGTATTAAATGCTAGCACAGAGTTAAATTTATGCAAATGTTCCTAGTTTCAAATTCTGTCATGTGACTTTAGCTTATAAGAGGGGAAGTTTTGAAAGTAAATGAATAGGTTATTGGAAAGCTTTAAATATTATAATAATTTTTTTAATATTTATTTTTATTTTATGTGAATCGGTGTTTTGCCTGCATGTATAACTGTGTAAGGGTGTCAGATCTTGGAATTACAGACAGTTGTTAGCTGCCATGTGGATGCTGAGAACCGAACTCAGGTCCTCTAGAACAGTCAGTGTTCTTAACCACTGAGCCATCTCTCCAGCCCTATAATAAATTTTTATAATGTTGTCATTCTGTATAAAAACAGAACCATTCTCTAGCAGGTAATTTCATTATGACTATGTAATCACTGGAAAGGTCTGTTCCTACATGTTTATATATTCAGACCCAAAGCAGGAAATTTTAACATGTCAGAAATGCTAGAGGACATCCCTAGTTGAAATTAAACCTGAGGTTTCCATAGTGAGATCTTTTAGCATCTGGCCTTGCCTTAATATTGTATTAATCATTCAATATTTTGATATTTCTATATTAGCCCCTGTCAGAAATTTAGTCTACTGCTTTGTTTCCCACTGATGAACAAATTGGACAAATTTAAAACACATGGAGAATAAATTTCTTCTGTGTTTGCCTGCATGAGACCTAACATACTTTTTAATTGGTTCACAAATTTTTACATAATAAGTGAAAACAAAGGCTTCATAGAAGATGCTCATATAAAAGAAAAAGCTTTGCAGCCACTTTGTGTATCTTTCTTTGTTTCTGTTCTCAAAAAGCAAATGTAAGGTTATATTTTAATGTCACATGTTTCAGAATACACAGATGGATAGCCTGAGACCTAAGGAATGAGGCCTATTGCTTGACCTTAAGTAAACAAAATTGCCATTGCAAATCACAGTCCTTAGTAACTTAGAAGTAAGTTCATCAGTACAGTTCTGTAGTTCTGGAACAGTTGCTCATGGTTGCAGATGAAATGCTGATTGCAGTTGCAGGAACATACCAGCCCATTCTTTCTGTTTAACATGCACCAGATCATTGTACCAAGATCCCCCAAATAGATCTGTATTTTACTCAGGAAGGGTTTTTTGATATTATTGTTGTTCCCCCAAAACAATAAGGTACATTATCTTGTCAGAAAGGAATAACCTACTTGGTCTGTCTTATTTACACAGACTATCTCCTGATACACTACTAAAGACAAAGGCACCAAGACACCCACTGATCTTTTCTCACAAAGGGCCAGAATTGGTTTAGAGTTAAAGCAGTCATGATGGACCTGAAGAAGAAAACAGACAAGGATCTGAATGGCACAAGACAGCACCAGGGTGAACACAATGATTAGTGCAATGAGAAGGCAATTTTGAGAGAAAATTAAGATGTGAAAACTGACTGGAAGTACTAATGTAATAGAGAGATAAACTACAGATGTCTCTGAGATCCCTGGAAAGGAAAACACATGAGTAACGAAGTCACATACTGACAGAGGATATACAAGAGGCAGAGAATGGAGAGGCTAACACCATGAGAGAAAAGAGACTTTACTGCTGAGAATATTGAATTGTTTGTGCTCAAAGGCTAGATGCTTTGGACATTCAGAACTGATACCTGAGGTGTACAGTCAGTGATAACTTTATATTTATTTCTTTTGTTACTATTTAGAGTAATTTTATAGCATTGCACATTACATAGTTTTCTTACCATTTTCACTCTTTAACCTCACAACAGCTCTGTATGACCAACCAGGGAAAATTCCAAAAGGAAAACAAAGATCAGAATGGTTAAATTACCCCATGACTCAACCAGGAAATAACACCAAACCAGAACCAGACTTGCACCCTTTGAGATTTATAGTTCTGGATAGTGCACAAGAGGAAGCTGGAATCTTTCATTTGCTGCTAGCAGTATAGACTAGATATGTATAGAGAGCTTGTACATGAAGCCATTTGGTTTGGTCAGATTCCTTCAGAGATTGTCTTCATTAAAAAAACAGCTTAAGGATGGAAATACAGGGAGTAAAAAGTGATTTAAATGATTAGAGATCAGAATAGAAACACGAAAATGAAAGAAGAGAAAAGGCTGTGGTCAGTATAAGAAACCATTTCTTCCTCAATTCCTTCCCAGTACCACTCAGAGGCAGAGATGAGTTACTCTTAGACTGAAGAATAGGATGGCCCTGCACCTGATGTGAGAAACCTATCTCTGTGCATACAGTAAATCTGTGTTTTCATTCCAGCTCCTTCCTCAGAAATGGGAATTTCTCAGATGCACGCAGAGCACTACCTCCCAGTGATAGAATTATCAGGACCACAAGATTCCACATGTAACCTTCAATATGGATCAATATGTAATGACATGTTTTCAAGTGGCAAACACACTGGAGATGTCATGTCAACACAATAGCAAACAGATGTTCTGGCAAAAAGGAGTGCCTTCACGAGTTGATGAGTGGCAGAAATTCATGGTGAGAGGCAGTTACCAGTCTTCCTTCACTTTGTTTTCAACTTAAGACATTTGTTTCTGATACATAAAAGCTTGGTCATTCAGACAAGATCTGGCATTCAGAGAGACAGGTTTCCCCTTGAAGTAAGCTAACGGTATGTCTAACAAAAGCAAAGTGATTGGATCAAACTGACCAACAAATTCAATGGGATGTGTGGTAACACGGAGAGCGTTCCATGTATCAAGCAACATGTTATGCCCTCTGCCAATATAAATACATAAAAATATCTCAGAAATGTTTTGCCTGGACAAAGGTAACAGGGCCCACCAAAATTCTTCCTGTTCTCCTGAATCTTTCAGCCTCCTCTAGAGCTAGGCAAGGCCATGTGGCCCCTTTTGACAATAACTGTGAGAGAATGATGAGAGCCTGGAACTGGTTTCTTAACTTCTTTATCCCTCTCCAAATTGTTAACAGTTGGGAAGGTATTCTAGATGGTTCCAGGCCACAACAATCCAAACTGTGTCAGTTGTGATTCTCAGAGGCAGAACATTTGATACATGAAGCCTGGTGGGAAAAAATTACATTACTGGATAAAACAAAGTAAATACTGAAGCCCTGCACCTGCCTCTCTGTACCTCTCCCTTGCTCTATCCTCCATCTCTCTCACTATGCCTATCCCTAATCACTTTTCTCTCCCTATTCTCCTCCCCCTGTCTCTCCCTCTCTCTGTTCCTCTCTTTGTTACATGTGAAAGTAAATAGATCTTCTCCATAGTCTCTATCCACTGTTGAACTATCACTTCACCTCCCACTGAAAAGCCTAGTCTAAAAAATCATATATATATATACACACACATCTATCTATCTATCTATCTATATATATATATATATATATATATATATATATATATATGGTTAGAGTAACCTAATTAATATAGACTTTGGCCCCAGGAGTTGCTATGGGACTATGATCTTATACACTGTAAATTTTTGTCACAGTAAATATTGGTTTAATAAAATGCTGATTGGCCAAAAGCTAGGCAGACAGGAAGTATAGGTATGGCAACCAGAAAAAGAAAATTCTGGGAAGAGGAAGAACAGACTCCAGCCAGATGCAGAGGAAGCAAGAAGAGAATGCTGTGCTGGAGAAAAGATACCAAGCCAGGTGGCTAAACATAAATAGTATCATGAGTTAATTTAAGTGTAAGAGCTAATCAGTAATATACGTGAGTTACTGACCTAGCAGTTCCTATAAAATTAAGCCCCAGAGTTAATTATCTGCGAAGCAACTGCCATGTATTTAAGAGTTTCCGGTGAAGTAGAAACTTCTGACTACAAGGAGTAGCTCTACAAAAATGAAATTATAAGGATAAATTATCTAATGAGTTTCATGATTTATAGTGCTGACTTGTAGACTATGCCCAAAGTGTCTTGAGAGAATATCTTCTCTCCAGACCTAAAGTTGCCAAACACCAAACTTCAGCTCACTATTCATCAGCTAGCTTACAGTGCAAGTTCATTCATTTGTTTGTCTGAAGTATGTTTTTATTTAAATTGAGGTTATTGGCTGAAAGAGAGTGGGATACTGCAACCAGACCTAGAGACATGTGGCAGGACCCTGTTGAAGTCTACAGCATAGAACTCTCAGGCTTCGATGAGTTTATTTTTACCTTAGGAAGTGACATCTTCACCTTTAGAAGCAGCTAGACTCCCACCTCCATCCTTGACCCCTGTAGTATTGGCCTTTCCACCCTTGACTAAAGTAATTATTATCTATGAAAACAGCAATAACCTTCCCAAAGAAGATGCCAAGCTAAGATATCACTTGACAGACTCATTGAGTGGGGCTGCTTTAGTTTAAAGGCCAAAAAGACATCATTGGCACTACATCTACCTACAGAAACAGTGAATCAGAATCAATATTGTACCCATGGAGAGGTTGCAGAAGTAAAACCCCCATAAAAAACTAGAAGAATGTAGTGGTGGTAGTTTCCACCATATATCTACTGAATTTTCTTATTTAGCTTTTGCAGAAGTTATGTGAATTTTGGAGAATGATGGGTGATTATTATAAACTTAATCAAGTGATGGCTTCAATTGCAGCTGCTATACCAGATGTAGTTTCCTACCTTGGCAAACTAATCACCAGGTATTTTCAGTATTCAGCTTTCAATTTAACATTATTTTTCTGCATATCTGTTTACAAGACCTACCAAAAGCAATTTCTTTCAGCTACCAAGGCCAATACTATACCTTTATGGTTCTTTACCTCAGGAGTAATTAATAATATATCCTTTGCCATAACTTTTTTTCAGGGATTTTGATTGCCCAACTCTTCTATAAGACATCAATTTCATTGATGATAACACAGTAAATGAACCCAGTGAACAGTAAGAAAGCTTCCACTCTAGTTTTTTTTAAAGCATTTTTGCACGAGAACATAGAAAATAAATTTAACTCCAAAATGCAACATCTCTACACATCAGTAAAATGTCTAAGACTGGAGAAAAAATAAAGGGTAATAAAATGTGTAGGAGCTCCACTGATGTGGAACATGTAGAATAACTTACTGACCTTGACCCTTTGTACCACCAATGAAGAACAAACAGACACCCACTGAGACTACTTGGATTTTAGAAGCAGGACGCTTCTCACTTGAGTATGACACTCTCTCCTATATACCAAGTGACCCAGAAAGCTATGAGTCTGAGTGAGACCTTGAAAAGAAGACTCTAAAACAAACGTAGGCTGCTATATAGGCTAGTCTGCCACTTGGGCCTTATCACCCAGCAGTCTCAAGGTACCAGTGGTAAACAGGGCTGTTTGTCACAGCTTCTGCAGGCTCTGATGAGTAAATTACAATGGAATATTTGAGATTTGGCACTAAGGTCCTGCTATCATCTGTAAGTATTCCTGGCATGTCACATGGTGGACCCAACATGGCATTGGGTGAAATAAGAATTCTTGGCATGTAGCAGCCACATAGTAAAGCCAACATGGCACCACATATGGAAAGGATTCCCCTAGGCATGGCTATGTAGATCCATGACCACCTTTTCTCTTAAAAAGAAACACTACATGGCAGCTCCCTCTTTCTTTCTCTGTCTTTCTCTTCCTCTTCCCTGCCTTGCTCTTCTCTGGGTACCCACAACTCAGTAACTGCATGAAATAAACTCTTCTGTGGATATGGTAGTGAGTGTGTTTGTATGTGTGTGTGTGTGTGTGTGTGTGTGTGTGTGTCCGTGTGTCCTCACACGCAAAACTAACATCATCGTGTGCAGATAACTATTCTCCCTGTAAGACTGGGCTCTTGGCTTTCTTTGGCCACTTTGGTCTCCTAATGCCCGTGAGTCAACAGGCTAACAACACAATTATAGTGTTAACAGGCATGATATGCCTAGACAATTGTAATTCCATACCACAATAAGGGTAAGAGAGGAAGCATGAAGCTCCATGAAGGTGTCTCTTAGTGTGACTATGCCATGTGTACATTTAATAGGAAGCCATAACAAACTAATCTAGGCCAGATGTCAGCAATTCAGCAATTGAGCAAAAGTTACCCCTCCAGGTAAGAAATCCAAGTCATGCATGCTTTAATCCTAGCACTCAGGAGGCAGAGACAGGTGGATCTCTGAGTTCGAGACCAGCCTCGTCTACAGAGGGAGCTCCAGCATACCCAGAGCTACAAAAAAGAATCCCTGTCCTGAAAAGAAGAGAAAGAGGAAGAGGGTGAAGAGAAGAAGAAGAAGAAGAAGAAGAAGAAGAAGAAGAAGAAGAAGAAGAAGAAGAAGAAGAAGAAGAAGAAGACCTATTCACACAAGGGTGAACCTGTGTGTGCATCTGCCTGCCTTCACTTATTCTTCCCTGGCAAGCACATCATTTGATACTGCTGACATCCTCTGTGAACACCACACTCCAGCCTCTGCAGCCTTCCAATATTGTCTCCATACCAGCACCTGTTCAGAGAACTCCAGGCCTTCTGAAGCACTAAGCTGGGACTGGACTGTCAAAGAATTCAGCTTTAAGAACTGAATTCTCTGCCTGTACTGCATCTAGATTGCCATTTTTGGAATTCCTAGCCTCTACTGTGTAGGCTAATCCAATAAATGCTCTTGTATAATTATGTTCATGTTATTGGTTATGTTTCTCTAGATAATCCTTTCTAAAACATGGAAGTAGGGGTGAATATTTAGAAAGTACTTAAAAATCTAACAGTAGGCTAAACTTATTGTTTGAGAAGATATTTTTTGACAATTAAAATGGAACAATGACATCATAGATGTGCAATAAAAAGAGACCAAAGTACAATAAAAGTAGCAGATTTTTAAAAATTCATTCCTAATGCATAGAAGGCGTAGAAAAGCATTAAGTTTGGGGGAGTAGAGAAACAATGAAAGAAACAAATTCAAAATGCTATGAAATAGCATAAAATTTGTATTATGTGTCCCAAATCTGCAAAGTATGAGGCGACCATTGCTCTTTGCTGATTACAAAGAGCAATTAGAAAATTTGCCACCTAACATGCCATTACCACATGACTCACTACTAGAAAAAGTCTTTGAAGGCTTCCTTGCCCAGCCCTGACTCATTGGTAATATATGAGCTTGCTCTCTCTTTGTCTCAGTATTCCTGGAAATGAAATATTTTCTCAGTGATTTGGTAGAGGAAATTATGGTTATGAATAAACCATCTTCTCTTTCGAGTCCCTCCAAGAACAGTGATTATGGAAGATAGGATCTCCTTTTCTCCTAATTTGCCTGGAATTTCCCTGAACATAAATTGGAGAAAGACTCAAATATGGTACTGCAATGAGGGGAGGGGTCAGTTCTAGCCCAGCAGATGCAATAAAATGAACATGTTTTTAAAATTTTGCCTTTTGAGCATGGCACTGCCTAATAAATGAACAATTTCTATTTGTCACTTGGCTCCTCTGCTCCTAAGCTGTTTTCTAACAGCCTTTCCACTCCCCTTACACAACATGTTCCCATAACAGCCCAGCCCACTCATCAACCTCAGACAAAAATTTAAATGAAAACTGCCTTCAAATACCCTATGGCATGCAAACTTTCATTGGCATCTTTATCTGTATTTAATTAATACTACCCTTTCTCTTCTCCCCTGTTAATTCACAAATGACATACACTAGGAATTGTGGCCATATGAATGAAAGGATGTTTATAGTGAACCAAAATGTTTTCAATTTTACTCTGTCAATAATTAAGACATTTTGAGAACAAAGGTGAATGCACAGTCCAAACTGCTTCAACTTTTTTTAAAAATTTTGAAATATTTTTTAACAAACAAAAGACTGTGGACTAATGAAAATCCGTGAGTAGCATGGACTGTAGATATAGGAATCTGTGGGGGAAGGACTCCAGATTCTAATGGAGAGCCAAGGAACTTACCTTATTGAAGAGATTCTTCTCAAGACTATCAGAGTAACTGGAATTAAAAAAGAAAACCCATGAAAATCCATTCTTAGTAATGAAAAAGAAAAAGATAACTCAGGGAGATCTTCTGCACAAAGGACATAGCATGTTATCTGGCTTAAATTCATAGTCTACGATTTTACTGTGCTTTGGATTTTAAATTTAATTATAAATCTATATTGGGGACAATTTTAAATGGCTACATACATTTTAAACATACTAATATCCAGAACATGTTTAAAATAATTTTTAAAAAGCTTAGTAATACTTTTAATATGTATATATATATTTAATTTTCTTAGAAAATACCAAATTAAACAATTGTTTTACTTTTTATTCCTAATTTGAAATGTATGATATAGAGTTTTCTTAAGTAATATGTAATTTTATTTCAAAATTGTTTCCCAGTGCACCTACTGTCTATGGAAAAGTCTTTTACATAAAGTTGCTTCCTATTTTATAAACACTGGTTGTGTATTACATTATTATGTAAAGTATTACATATTTTTGAGTTATTGAATTTTTCAAGTGCAACAAAAATAAATAATAGAATATATTAATGGGGGGACAAACCTGGGAAGTAACAATGCAAAAAAAAAGAAAGATAAAAAGAACCAAAGAAATCACTGGTCCTCATTCATGCCAGACATGGAGATACTGCTTCAATAAACCCAGGCCGAGCTAAGAAAAGTTGTTGCCTGTTCAACATCCCCCAGACTTGCAAAAGCCCATTACTGGAGGCCAACAGCAGATATGTCAGGACTGAGACACATCCTGAAAAGCTAGTGCTTCTCCAACTCAGGGATAGTCTCTGAGTGGCTTTTATTGGCTTCCTTTTGTTTTCCTGCCCAGCCTTAATAAGGGTGTTGGTATCTGGGTGAGAGGATTCCTGGACTAGTTAATTATGATTTCCTAAGAGTTGACGTATATGTTGTTGGTTGGCATTCCAATCTGCATTAGTTTGTACTTTCCATTCCCATCTTAAAAGGGACAAAGCCAAAGGATGGGGGAGGGAGAGGGAGGGCAGAGGAGGAAGAGAGGGTGAGAAGGGAGAGGGAGAAGAGAAAGAGATGCAGACAGAGAAAGAGAAAAATTCAGTCAAGTTACTAAAAACAAAGTTAAGTCCTTGCCACCCAAACACTGCTTTGGGTGTAAACCAGCTGTCAATTATTGTTTGGGAATGACATCCTTCACTGTGGGATTATGGTGGTGACTCTGCTGGACCACACACTTGTCTCTTCAAAGAAGAATCAGTAGAGAACCACAACCGCCATTTCCTTCAGGCTCTCTATCACCTGCAGAAAGTCTCCTCACACACTCACACCTTTTACTGAGGCAGCTGAGAGTTAATGACTTATTAATACAGGAGGATGAAGTAGCCTTGCCATCTTGACCATGTTACAAACAACTCTGAAAGACAATTTAGGCGCTAGAGCCCTAGTGGGGCCAGCTACAGTTACCTGGGTAACCCCCATAAAAAGATGTTGATCTGAATGCATCCCTCAGTCGGAATCTTACATGATGAATTCCCTCAGTCGGTATCTTACATGATGAATTTTCTCCTAGAATCTCCTTGCATAAACACTGAATACTTGACCCTGTTAGATTCAAGGTTTGGTGTCCTTTGTCTTCACAAAGTATACAATGTGAAACACATATGTCTTAACTGCAAGGCCAATGCCATGTGATTATGAGAACGATCTAGAGTGTTTAAAGTCATTGGTCACTCCAAGCACTTAGTGACTCTTCCCAGGGCTTCTGTTTGGATCACATGACAGAGTCATTACAATGATTGATCCAGTTCAATTGGGAGAGGAAATGGAGATGTTTTTATAGCTACCATTATAATACAAGTCCTAAGTATTTAATATTAGGAGGCAAGGGGAAAAGCTTCCCAATTTGAATGGAGAACTGTGCTGGATACTTTCTATGACTAGCTTGTCCAAATAGACTACACTGACTGGAAAATAAAGGCATCAATGAGCCTAAATCAGCTGTTCTCAAATGCAACTAACTAGCAAAACTTTGCATACTTAAAGTGATGGGGGAAAGGAGGAAGATGAAAAGTGTGAAAGTAGACCAAGTGGAGACTTCCCACCCCAACCAAGTATAGCAGACACATCTTACCCCTAGCTTTTTTTGGGGGGCAGGGCTGGTAATAAAATAGAATTTGTAGTGTCAGGTCCTACCTACAATTTGTAAAGGAAGCTGTACACCTTTCCAGAGTCCTAATATAACAGTAATCTTTTTGTCAAATGTTTCTTCAGTTATCACACAAATTAGGGTTTGTAACTCTTACTATATTTTAAGTACCAAGAACTTTGTTATTTAATAAAAGCCCATAAAGAATGACTTATTTTATAAGGTTTTAGAGAAAAGAAATTGAGACATCAATCTGAAAAGAAGGGATCACATTATAAAAATGATCAAATGTAGCACAAAATATGTATGATGTGTGTATGAGTGGTGTGTAGAATTATGGTGTGTGTCTATGTATATTTTGTGTTGGCATAGTATTGTGTGTGTAGTATGTGTATAGTTGTGGGCTGTGGTATGTGTGGCATGTATGTACCTGCGTGGTGGTATATGTATGGTGTGTGTGATGTTTATATATGTATGTGGGTATGGTAGTATGTATGTGTGATCTGTGATGTGAGTGAATATGTGTGTGGTTTAGATGGTTTATGTTTGAGTGTATATGGTGTGTGTATGTGTGGTTTCTGGTATGGTATCTAATGTGTAGTGTGTGAGTGTTTGTGTGTGTGTGTGTGTGTGCGTGTGTGTATGTGTGTGTAGGGACAGCATAAGCAAACAGTCAACTAATCAATATTTTCCTTAAGTGCAACAAGACTCTTATTCTGGATATTGTAACACCTCTAAAATTTCATAACAATAATTTATCAATGTTAAGCTAAAATTAATTGTCCAGTGACTTTCAAGTAGTATAAAGTCTCTCTAAATTGTGATGTAATTCACACGACTATAGAATTCACTTTTAAAACCATACCATCAGTACTTTTTAGTGTATCAAAAGTAGTACAGCAGCATTTTTTCTAATTTCCAAATGCTTTTCTTACCCTAGACCAGCCCATGCTTTAAGACAGTCACCCTCATTTCCCCCTTTCCTAGATCATGAGAATGAGTAACTACTTTCTGTCTATAAACTTATTTCTTCTGAATATGTGGGTATTTTATATAAATGAAATTACCCCATTTGTCTTTTCAGATCTTTCAGTTAGGACATTTTCAAGGTTTACCTATATGGTAGTAATTGTTTTTTTTTTTTTTTTCTTTTGTCTGACTAACATCACACTGTATGGTCATACAACACCGTATGTATCAAAACTGTATTTATGGACTCGTTGGTTGCTAGGCATCTTGAACTGTTTTCACTTTGAGCCTGTGGATGTTGTGTACATGCTTTTGAGTAGACATGGCACTCACTTACCTCCCACATATAACTAGTTATGGAATTGAGGGGTTATATGGTGACACTATGCCCAACTTTTTGAGAAACTGCCAAGCTGTTTTCTAAATCAATTGCAACATTTACAACAGTCTGTGGCACCAACAGTATAGAAGAGTTCCAAATTCTTCACATCCTCCCTGGCACATGTTACTGTCTGTCTATTTTATTTTAGTGTCCTGATGGGTGTGAGTGTTGCCATATTGTGGTTTTGATTTGAATTTCCTAATGACTTCTAATGTAGAGAGTTTTTTCATGTGCCTACTGGTAATTTACACATCATCTTTGGATAAATGTTTATCCAAATGCATTGCCAATTTTTTAATTGAGTTGTCTTTTTTATTGTTAAGCAACATAGTGTTTTCAAAGGAGTGTCCTCTAAAGACACACATGGGACTCCATTAAAGCAGTTGCATCCTATGAGACAGATGCTGTAAGAATGTAAGAAGTTAATCTTCTAGATGATGGCAAACCCATTTTCACAATGAGTCTGGAAGTCTATGATTGGAACCTGGTTCCGGGGGTAGCATGGAGGTTGGACCCAATTACATAATTAGTAAGAATAAGAGTAGTAGTGAAGTAATACAGTGTATGGAGTAGTTTGTGGTGAAGACAGAGTAAGGAAATATTCAGCCAACCACAGTTTACTATGTAACATGTCTCTTTTCCATTTACTCTAGAAAATAAATAAATACATAAAGTTGTACCATGATGATGGAAGAGTCTAAATCTAACCAAACCACATGTCTTAGTTACTTTTCTGTTGCTGTGATAAGATATCATGACCAAGGCAATTTATAGAAGAAAGAGTATATTTGGGGCTAATGGTTTCAGAGGGTGAGAGTCCATGATGCTGGAGAGGTGGTTGCAGGTGTCTGGAGCAACAACTGAGAGCTCACATCTTGAACAGCAAGCAGGAAACAGAGTGCATTGAGAATGGTGTGCCTTTTGAAATCTCAAAGCCCACCCCCAGTGACACACCTTCTCCAAAACGGCCACACCCAATCATTCCCCAATAATTTTACCAACTGGGGGCCATGTGTTCAAATATAGAAGCCTCTGTGGGCCATTCTCTCAAACCACCACTGCATGTGTCTAAGAACTTATAGAGAAAGGTGAACAACCTTGAGTGCAGCTGGTGTTGTTTTCACGCATGAGAAGAGAAACACTCACACTACCAGATGCCACACAAGAGTTTATTCCAGGGAGTTACGGAGCAGGTACCCAGAGAAGAGGGGTGAGGGAGAGAGAGAGAAAGAGAAGGGAATGTCATGTGGCAGTTCCTTTTAAGAGAAAGAATGGGCACAAATCCACATAGCCATGCCTAGGGGCATGCCCCCTGTATGCGGTGCCATGTTGGCTTTACCATGTGGCCACTACATGCCAGGAATTTTTATTTCACCCGGGACCACATTGGGTTAATCACATGGTGTGCCAGGAATACTTACAGCTGGTACTGTGAGGTCTCTGGGAAAAAATATTCTGTCTAAGTGAGTATAATTTGGAAGGAAACTGCTTTAGTATAAATTGATATACGTGCTTTAAATCTAAGGTGACTATACAGTTTCTGTTCCCAGATTATGACACCCTTAATCATAATTTTGCTGACATAAATAATTCACCTGAGCAGGATAGAAAAAAAAAGCCTGGCCTTTTTGCTGAGAGACCCTTGCTAGCCTAGACCATATTTGGAAGCACCGGTTCTCTGTGTTTCAATGTCACCTCAAGAGTATGAGCCTCCTGTAGTTAAAAAATGGAATTTTAACAATGAAAGAATGTTGAGGGGAGGAACAATATGGAGCAGAAAGTTAGCTCTTCCACTGGCATTTAGAAGCAAGAGAAATAGGGCTTTACTGTTCAAAGACAAAATTTCTCTGTCTAACTAATTGCACCTGAACTATTAGATCAGTTCATATCCTTTACAAACACATAGGTGAAAACATATTTTAACAAAAGCTTGTAGATATAGAATTTATAGCCATTTTATGCGATTAGTAGTTGCAAAATATTTGCATTTCTTTATCGGGATAGAGACAGTGTTTGTTATTGATAATCTCAAAGGATATATTTTCTGTCTCAAATCACAACACTTACATGAAACATTTCATTTGTATCCCTGAAATTCAAGATAATAGATCACACAGTAAAAATTTACTAAAATGATTTGAGAAATTTGGACTCATACTTCAAATCCCTAACCTTGGGATCACTGCTCTTCATTTTACTTCATCTCACTTGTGCAACACAATTTACCTAGTAAGGTTTTGTCTCAAACATCCTGACTTTCTATTGTAGTGATAGCACTAAACAACTGTGTGTGTTCATGACCCCTACATCCAAAGGAGAAATGGTTACACTTATAACTGCTTATGTTTTTCCATTATTTAACTATAATCTAAATTGTGGGGAAGCTCTAAAGCAGTTTTTACCAGGATGATATATTGATCATAATGGTTCCCATAGCCTATTAAGAATAATGTGCTTTCTACAACCTTTTAACTTTCACTGGTAGATCTGACAGATGGATAAAGGGTACAGCAAGCAAGATGTAGCATTGCTAATGTAATGGCCCAGGCTACTTGTTATTTCCCAAGATAGGTGCTCTCAGAAAGTATTAAGATATTTATATCAGCAATGGGATGATCTTATTTAGAAGTCACACATAGCCACCTGCTCTTTAGTAACCAAGTGAATCTCCCATTGCTTTGCAATACTCTTCCTGATTTGGACACAGATTTGAACCCAACACTAATGGGTTCATGTACAATCAAGATTGCCCGCTCCATAAAGATGGGCTTTCATGGGTCTAACACTCAAAGCTGAGAAAAGACTTCATGAAGATTCGGTAAATTAAAGGATCTCAATGCTTTTTTTAATAGTAATATTTTTTTCTAGAGGTTTGATTAAACAGGATTATCCTTCAATGATACACATAATAGCTCATGTGTCAGGGTATCATGATGCTGTTGCTTGGGTAACTACAAACGTCTGTGAGTCAAATGCTTAATTTCCAGCATGTATGTATACTAATGGTGGTGAAGGAAACAGTAAGAGATGAGATCTAATCAAAGGATTTAGATAGTCAGGGTGTGCTCCTGCATGGGATTATAAGGCCTCTTTCTTCTTTCCTTCACACATGACCATGAAGCTTCCTCCTTCAGACTCTCTCCATGATGCTCTAAGCTGCACAAGCAAAGTCATCAAAGGAAAGGGTCACAGATGGAAAACTCAAAAATTATGACCCAAGTATAACTTTCCTTTTTATGACTTGATTTATCTCAGCTATTTGTCACAATAACAGAAAACTGAGTAATAATAGTTTTGCTAAATTTTTCCTATTACATATTCCAGAAAACTCAGTGAAACATTTTACCTAACTGTGCAAGAATCTTGTTCCTGGAGGTGACCTCAGTGCAAGTAAAGACTCAGTAGGCTTCTCCAGTGAACACTGCTCTCCTGGGGGCCCATCAAACTCTGTATATCCACAGGAACCAGCGCTCTGAACTCCAGTTAGAAGAAGACAAGCACAGGAGTTTGCAGGAAGATCATACTTGGACCATTTTGATTTCAAGAGTATTAACTCTCCCTTGGAAGTAGAGAGTGTGTCTTGTCTACATGTTTATCTATTGGGTCCATCTCCATATTAAAGGAGCTAGTCTCATGAGCACATAGCTCCAGCTCTTTGCTAATTCCTTTGGGATGTATTCATTCTGTTGTCTTTTAAGAGAAAAGAAGTTAAGAAGTAAGCATTAGCCTTCGCTGGGGCTGAGGACTTGGATCAGTGATGTAAATCAGCACTTGCCGTGTAAATGTAAGGACCCCAATTCTTCTTGATTTCTAGGATCCTCATAAATCTGTACTGTAACATGAGACTGTAACTACACCACTCCTACTTAAGATGAACATTAAAGTCTGGAGAACTCCCAGAAGAGTTTGAGCAAGCTCACCTGGCATTCATGGTGGTGAACAATGAGAGACCCTGTCTAAAATAAGGTGGAGGGACTAACACCAGAAGTTGCCTTCCGATATTTGAATATGTGTTATGCCTGCACTCACACAGTACAAACACATTGCTTAGGCATGCACACAGACATACCCAAAAAGACTTAAAGGAAATTGGCCTTTGTCTAAGTTTGTATACTTTGCTGATGTGATAAATAAATCTACAACCATGGTTTGGTAGTATGTTTATTTGGCCCCTCTGAACTTTACTTTTCACATCTAAACTATAAAGTCACGTGAACCACAAAATATCACTCTGAATGTGGTGTTGGTGCCAGTGTTGTGACATGGACCACAAATACCATTTAGTGTGCATGTTCATGCCAACATTGTAAGCTGCTCAAGAAATCTCAGTGATTTAGACATTTGCACTCTACAAATGAGTTTTTTTTTCCATACTTAAACACTTCTCTTACAAGGGAGCCAGTGTATTTTTTGCCCATTATAGGGAAGCTGAGTTTGAGGCAAAACTCAGAGTTCTGAGGTTTTGAATCCAGTCCCTGATGGTGGATATGAACAACCCATTTTCAGAGGGTTTTGCTCTCAAAATGATAGAGCATCTCTTTGGCCTGAAGCTTTCATCCTTGTTTCCTGGAGGTTCTTATTTATTTCCATATGTTTCTATTATTTAAAATATCATGAAAGAGATGAGTGCATCTTATCACAACCTGCAGAGCTGGAAATGGCAGTCATTAGAAAATCAAAGTTTCCAGTTAGTGTCTTCACTTTGCTGTGACTGGTATCTCAGACTCACTTATAGTATTCCTGCTTTAATGTCCTTTATAATAAAGTGAAAACCAGGTATTGGGGTGCATTCCTGAATATCGGTGTATAGAAGACTGAAGCAGGGGGATTGCTGCTAGCCTAGTGTGTGTGTGTGTGTGTGTGTGTGTGTGTGTGTGTGTGTGTGTGTGTGTATGCACGCGCGCTGTTTGACTTGAGGGCAATGGCAGTTGGATATCTCTTTTCCTATCACTGGCCAGGCACCAAGTTTAAAAAGAAAGAAAGAGAGAGAAGGGAAGGGAGGGGAGGAAAGAAGTAGGGGCATGGAGAAGAAAGGAGAGAGGAGAAGAGATGAGGGGAAGGAAGGGAAGGCAGAGAAAGTTAGGATAAAGGGGCAGGAGGTGGAGTGAAATGAACAGTTTATAAATTTACCTAAAATTCTAAGCCTTTTCTTGTGTTGTTTCAAGACCTCAGTTTTCATCAGAAACTGATCAGTAAACCACACTCAGATGTTTAGATTTTAGTCATTTTTCTTAACCCATGTACAGTCTGAGCATTTCTGTGTTCCCTGGTATTTTGATTATTTATGAATGTATAGAACTAACACAGTCTCAGATCTGTAGTATAATTAAGAATGGAAAATCATAGGGGGAAATAATGTATCACCCTCATTTTTATTATGCACTTTTATCACAACAGTGCTGTGGCCACACATGGAGATGCAATCCTGAACTCTCAGGTATTTAGAAGGGTAACAAAGGAAATCATCAGGTAGCGGCTGAACTAGGCAACTTTATGATACTTGGTTTCAAAACTCACCTAGAAAGGCTGGGGATGTAGCTTAGGAATAGTGTAAAATTTTACTGTGACTTGTCATATCACCCAGAATATTGGGAATTTGATTTATTTTTCCTCCTTGCAGATTTTTGAAAAACTATTCTACTATTAACTTCCAAAAACTCTCCAATCTGGGGCCATAAAAGACTAAGACAAGAATCTGAGCCAATTTCAAGCTTGCTTTGCCATTCCTTATGTAATTCTATTATGACCTTTAGTTTTGAATGTTAGGCTGCAATTGCAGCCAGCTCCAGAGCAAATTACAATTACAGTTAACAAACTTTGCTGAAGTTTTGAAGAACACTTAGCTTAAAAACGTTTCCATCACGGCTGTGTTCTGCAGCAAGTCTCAAGTAGAAACAAGAACTCTCTACAAGGAGAAGAGAACAAGCTAGATTCTTCCAAACATATGGCATCTCTGTTACATTTGTCCCCTTACTTGGGCAGAGAAAACACACTGTATTGCCATTGGTTCTCCACCTAAGGACATTGTGATAAGTAATATTTGGAACTGGGCATTAAGAAAAAGACTATTGGCAGCTGTTGTCATGGCTGATCACTGCACTAGCAACCCCACAATATGAAATTGTGCACGATGTCTTGTACTCTCTTTTGCTCTTGGATTCTTCCCCACTCCACTTTTTCATTCCTAAGCTCTTTTTGAAAATCTACTGAAGGAGAGAAAAAAATTAACAATACACTGTGTTCTAGGATTATATTTCTTTCAAGTTGGCTGACATCCTAACACCTCGAGCCATGGGCTGTTAAGAATGCATCAGTTTTGAAAGGTCAACCCAGCCACCAACACATCCAACAACAACAGAAACATGGTCAGATGCTGTCTGGGGAACTGAGTGCTTCTCTGGGTTTATTCCATCCAGCAGTGTTTGGGGCACTGTGTCATGAAAGGTACTGCCTCCAGAGAGAAAGAAGTCAAAGTCAGAGACTTTAGAAGGGTTTAAAAATAGCAAACATCATTCCTCAAACAGAGAGAAGCCCTGGACATTTATAAATGATGCAACTTTATTTTTTTGTATCTCATAATATTCCTAACCCATCTTTCTTACATAGCAGCCTGGCTTGTCTCTATTGCTTTAAGGGAGTTCTGGCTTATACTACTTATGGTTTCATTAAGAATGATATAAAGTTAATCTCATACAGAAGGCAATTTCTTAAAAAGTTATACTTGCGTGTGTGTGTGTGTGTGTGTGTGTGTGTGTGTGTGTGTGCACATGTACACGTACATGCCGCAGCATGCATAAGAAGGTAAGAAGACAATGTATAGAGTCAGTAATCTTCTACCATGTGGGACCCATGATAGAATAGAAGTCTGGTCATTCATCTTTGTGGCAAGAACTTTCATTTGCTGGGTCATCTCACCTGTCTAGCAAACAGATAATAGTTCTTGCTCACTTAGTAAGCCACCTGTGAAGTTCAGCTGTTTTTCCTTGCTGGGTACTCTTCATAACTATGAACAAAACAAATGCTCTCTTGACCATATCTAGCCAATGGGTGTATCTAGGTGTCTCAGTTCACTTGCCTTTTGGGCCTTAACTCCATTGGGTTCAATGGAGTACCCCAATAGTGGTTACATAGGTCTCATATATTAATGCTTTGGCTTTTCTCATAATCCCCTGGAAGTAAATAATAACTGGATTCTAGTACCAGACATGGCCAGCCTGCTAATTTTTTTTTTATTATTATTTAGTGCTTTTGTTTTGGGGGAGGTTGTTTGGTATTTTTAGTGAAAATAGAAATTTTCATACAATATATTCTGATTATGGTTTCCCTCCCCAAGGCCTCCCAGATTCTCCCTACTCCCCACCCACTCAAATCAACACCCTTCCTTTCTTTTTCTCATTAGAAAACAAACATCTAAATAATAATAATCAATATGCTATAAAACAAACAAAAATAGAAAAGAAGCCAAAAAAAAAACAGAAAAAGGGAGCAAAAGAAAAAGCACAAGAAATATATATAGATGCAGAGACATACATTCAAATGCATAGAAACTCCATACACCATACACTGTACACCATACACAAGAAAACAAATAAGTGAAAGACCTATAAGATAGAAAAAAATTCCAGAAAAAGCATGATGACAAGAAAATACCTCCCCAAATACTATTGAGTTCATTCATGTTGGCCATCTATTGCTGAGTATAGGAGCTGTCTGTACACCCAGTAAGATCTTTTTAGAGAAAACTAATTTTTCTTTTGCAAGTGTTTGTCAATTGGATATAGCTTCCAGGTTAGACACTGGATGTGTGTTCACTTCCCCTCTCTGTGCTAGGATACCATCTGGCTTAGACTTCTGGTCAACTGTGAAAAAAGTTCAGTGAACTGCTACAAAGAAGATACATTCTTTTTGTGTTTGAGTGAAATGTTCTGATAATATCTGTTGGGTCCATTTAATTCATGACATGATTTAGATCCAGTATTTCTGTTTAGCTTTTGTCTGGATGACTGTGAGGATCAGTGTGGAATTTTAGCTGTAGCATTGCTTCTTTTATGAATGTGGGTGCCCGTGTTTGTGACAGGGATGCTAAGAATTGAAATGTCCTCTTGGTGGATTTTTCATTTGATAAGTGTGTCTTGTCTTCTTCTTTCTCTTCTGGCTACTTTTAGTTTGAGGCTGATTCTGTCAGATATTAAAATGGCCACACAGGCTCGTGCCTTGGGCCCATTTTCTTGGAGTATCTTTTCCCAGTTGTTCACTCTGATGTAATGTCTGTCTTTGGTATTGATGTGTGGTTTTTGGATGGAGCAGAAAGGTGAATCCTTGTTTTAGCATCTATCCTGTTAATCTGTGTCTTTACTGGTGAATTGAGGCCATTGATGTTGAAAGTTATCAATGAGTAGAGTACGTTGTTGATTTCAGGCATTTTCCTGATTCCTTATTTTCTGGTCTAAGATAATTTATTTCTTGTGTTTTATTGGGTGTGGTTAATCTCTTAATGTGGAAATTTTTCTTCTAGTGCTTTCTGTAGAGGTGGACTTGTAGACAGATTGTGCTTAAATTTAGTTTTATCGTGGAATATTATAGTTGGTTGGTTGTTTTTAATCTTTTGGGCTTTTGAAGTGGGGGCTGGCATCAAGCTCCCAAATGAATACACAGAAGCTTAATCTTATAAATGCCCAGCCTGAGGTTGGCTTATTTCTAGCCAGCTTTCCTTATATTAAATTATCCCACATTCCTTTTTCCTCTGTGCTTTTTCTTTTCTTACTTCTGTAATTTTACATGCACTCCATGGCTAGCTGTGTGGCTGTGTGGCTGTGTGGCTATGTGGCTGTGTGGTTGTGTGGTTGTGTGGTTGTGTGGTTATGTGGTTGTTTGGCTTGTGGCTGGGTGACTGGGTGGCTGTGTAGATGTGTGTCTGGGTGGCTGTGTATCTGGGTGGCTGTGTGGCTGTATGGATGTATAGCTTGTGTCTGGGTGGCTATATGGCTGTGTAAATGTGTGGCTGTGTGTCTAGGTGTCTGGGTGTCTGGTTGTCTGAGTGTCTGACCCTCTCTCTTCTTGTTCTTTATTTCTCTTACTTCCCCTTTTCTCTTGTTTCCTCTTCTATTTATTTTCTCTGCCTGCCAGACATGCTCATCCTTTCTCCTGCCTTGCTATTGGCCATTCATCTCTTTATCAGACAAACCAAGTGTTTTAGATAGGCAGCTTCACATAGTTAAATAGATGTAACATAAAAGAATGCAACACATGTTTGCATCATTAAATGTAACACTTCTTAAAATAATGTTCTACAATAGAATATCTTTCTCCATCTATTGTAATTAATAGTTTTGCTGGGTATAGTAGTCTTGGTTGGCATCTGTAGTCTCTTAGAGTTTATAGCACATATGTCTAGGCATTTTTAGGTTTTAGAGTCTCCATTAAGAAGTCAGTTGTTATTTTAATATGTCTGCCTTCATGCATTACTTGATCTTTTTCCCTTACAGCATTTAATAGTCTTTCTTTGTTCTTTACGTTTAATGTTTTCATTATTATGTGTTGAAGGAATTTCTTCTAGTACAGTCTATTTAGAATTCCTTATGCTTCTTGAACTTTTCTGGCATCTCCTTTATGTTAGGAAAAATTTCTTCATTTTCTGTGCCTTTGACCTGGGTTTCTTTCCCTTCCTCTATTCCTATTATTTGTAAATTTGATCTTTTTATAGTGTCCCAGGTTTCCTGGAAGTTTTGATGTTTAGTGTCAGGATTTTTATTTAATGTTTTCTTTCACTATGATATCTATCTTTCATTGTGTCTTCAATGACAGAGAATCTCCCTTTTACTTTTTTATACTCTGTTGGTGAGGATGTTTTGTTTGACTTCTTAAAATTTTTCACTTCCTGTTTGGGGTCTCTTTAGTCATTCTATATTCTGCTTTCCTGAGATGCTTTCATAATTTCATTTTGCTGTGTGTTTTCACAGACTCTATGAATGGATATATTTATGTCTTCATTTATTGCCATGAACATATCCATAATTGCTATTTTGATCCTTGCCTTGTGCTTCAGCTATAGAGCATTTTCCAGGGCCTACTATAGTAGGGTTACTGGGTACTGGTGGAGGCATATTGTCTTGAATGTTAATAACTGTGTTTTTGTGCTTCTGGGTTTAGGATTGTGATTCTAGTGTTAGTAGCTGCTCTTGTCTTTGTTGGGTGATTATTCTGTCCATTTCTGTTTCTGTTGTTCTCTCTGGATCTCAGGAATATGTAGCGGCTATGGGTTGCCTGTTAGGGAGAGAGATTCTAAGTCTCTGACATGTACATCCACTGGAATCCTGGGTAGGCTTGTTTCTAGATATTGGGGGCTGACACAAAGAAATAGAGAGGGGATAGAAGAGCATGTCTGAAAGGGTCCACAAGAAGGAGGAAAGCTGGGCCTATCACAAGGTTTGACAGAGTCCCCAGGGAGTGGAGTCAGAGAGTGAGATGAGGTTACTGCAAGTGTCCTCAGCTAAAGCACTGAGAATGAGACTGAGGACTTGGAAATGAATGATAGGAAGAAGCGTAGAGATCACCCACCTGATTCCCAGGCCAGCATGGCCTCAAGTGGAGATACCTCTGGCTATTATTGATGATTGACACAAAGGAATGGAGGAAAGAAGGCCAGGTCTCCCCCATAACCTGCTTTTTTAAACCCACATCAGATGTGAACTGGCCAAACCTGTCAAGGATCTGGCTTTCCATATGACTTCCGGATTCAGATAATGAGAACTGCATCTTCCCACAGAAGGAAAGACACTTTGAAAAGTGAGACTGAGAAAATGGGAATAAACCAGGATATACTGACATATAAATTTCAGAATGGTGTGTAAAAGTAGCCACTACAGAAATGTAGTATGTGTGCGCATGTGTGGATTGTAAGCTGTGATCAGCTCAGACATGTTCAATCCAGTATTGTACCTCAGAAGGTTGGCTCCATAACCCAACAGATGTGAAATTCTGACCATGATCTCACTTTCCTTACATAAAGTGGCATTGTATATGTACATAAACTACACAATCTCTCTCATTACCTTAAGTCATCCTTAGATTCTGTATAATAACTATTATAGTATAAATGCTACCTGAATGATGTGCTATTTAGGGAATAATGACAAGAAAAATATTTATGCATGTTTAGCACAGACACAGTTGTTTTCTAACTGTTTTCCAGACATTTGTTTACAATATAAGTTTACTTTTTAACTTGTTGTGAAATTTAAATTGCAGATATTTTCCGTAATGAAATATTTACTGAATCTGATGAAAGTATATATTTTAGAAGTTCTTTTTTGCTTCAAATCCACTCTGACCTCCCACAACTTTAAGCTAAACATTCTTGACATGAGGTCACTAACATGAAACACAGATGTTGGAAATAAAATAATGTAAATGCATATTTGGCAGTTATGATGCTGTTCCTATCTCTTAACCATTGGTTTCAGTGATATCATTCAGCTTGCATTTATATATAAAGAATGGGGAATTTTGCTAAGTTTTCAAATTATTCTAATTGGGAATTGTTATAAATATTTTTGAAAGATCTTTAGATAATATAAAATACTTGGCTTGAAAATGTTAAATTAGGTGTCGTGACTCTCACATTTAACTCCAACACTCAGGAGACAGAGGCAGGCAGATCCCTATAAGTTTGAGGCCAGCCTGGTCTAGAGATCAAGTTCCAGGGAAGCCAGGGCTACAGAGAAACCTTGCCAAAAACAAAAAGTTAAGTTAGGTTATTTTAAAGGCTACTTTCCTCCACATTAGGACAAATTTATCTTTAATTCTAACCCAATCACCAAACTAAACCAAAATGGGCTAGTGTGGGCAGAGTAGTGTCCATCTACAAGACACACTGAAGAGATTCTAAACAAGGATGCTAGTGTCTCATAAAGACACATCATACTATTATAGCTGGTATTCTCCTTCTTAGATTGATTATACCACTTACTGACAGTAAACAAACACAGGCAGTACTTATCTAATCCTGTGAGTTTCAATGGTTCCCAAGCATACATGATTCATCCTTACAGCAAATCTACAATGCCTTAGTCAAACGTCTTGATTACAAATGACAGAATGTATGTCAAACTTTGAGAAAAAAACAAAAGACATTTTAACATCATCATCTGATTGCCATCACCATCCCCTGAAAGACAGCCTCCCACTGTCAGGTCCTGGGGGGTCTGTGGAGCTCAGAGCAGTGCTTTTAATTTCTCACTTTGCTTTATTTCTGAGCAGCTTTCTTTGCCACCAACTTGGCCACTAAACTCCCCCAATTTATTTCTCCTCTGATTAAATGACTAATCCAAGTGAATGGCAATGACTTGGTCTCCATTCCAAATTCCCAGAGGAATGTAATTCTGTGAGTTTGGAGGATGAAACAGAAAAGAAATTATCCAGTGAAATTTGATGAAATGTGAACACAAAAGCAAAAGGGCAGCTATAAATGAGATGTGTGCTTTTTAGAGATGGACAAATCAGTATTTGTTTACCATTTAATAGAGCCTAATTCAAGAAAACACTGCTATCTCTAGGTAACACTAGCAGCTTGTGTTTCACCCACATGTAAAAATCCACTGTTTTAGAAATGAGTGTCTACTCCATGGCTCTAGGGCATGACACCTGATTTTCATTAAGCATGTGCCTGTTTCCTTTGAGCACACAACGACCACATATAAACCTTGGGCAAATCCTTGCCCCATGCTCACTTTCGTAGTTGACATAGACCATCGCCACCTAACTTCAAACAATAGGATGAAGGGGCTTCCTACAAAAACACCCAGGCATTTCAGCTATATAATGCCAAACATCTGGGTATTTGGAAATATTCTGCTGATTATTTTAAATTTTTGGTTTTCAAATTCTAGAAAGTCTTATTAATTCAGTCTCGAAGGGAATGCCCTAATTTGTTTTTAAAAATATGGAATATTGTCGGAAACACGTGAGCAACAGCCTAAGACTTGGTAAACAGGATTTTGGCTGTCATTGCTTAGCAGTGTAGTCCAAGCAGTATTGGACTAAATTGTACCTCAGGGATTTGTATGCTCATGGAGAAAATATTAATACTTAAAAATTAACATTTCCTTCACAATCAGCAATGCTATGTAAATTTCAATTGTTTTTTAAGGATACAAACATACACATAACTGCATGTGTCTGTGTACATACATACATATGCATACTTGAGCTAATGAAACTCCCTTGGGTAGTCAAAAACTAATAAGACATTTATCCTACATTCTTGATAATTATTTCTCAGCTTAATCATAAAGTTGGGCTGCCATCAGACTTGAGGAAATGCCATTGTACTCAAAATGGAAAGTACATTGAGTGGGCCTTTTGCTCCCATTTAAGAATGGTGGGTGGTGATTTGTATGTAAAGAGGATGAAGGATTCCTCAAGCAATTGAACCAAAGGATACTGAGAAACAAACTAAGCTGCTTTTGACGACTTGTATCCAAGACATACTGAAGAAATCAAACCCTCTGTGCAAAATTTAATGTTTTACTAGAAAGATGCTTGTTGATGTTATTTTATCTGTTCTAAATCAGCATGTAAGTATTAATGAGGAAAATTTAAATGCAGTATTGTTTTGGTAATATGACATTTTCTATTTATAAATTTAGAAAAAAAAATATTTAGAAGAGGAAGCCAGCAATATATAATGGAAATGACTAAATTATTTTTGTTTAATGTGTAAAATGAACAGAAAACAAATACCTTTTAGGCTGTCTACACCAGAGACATGCTTTGATAACTAGCAATTTCCTTGCAGCTTAACAAAGGATAAGGAACCCAGTGTCTTACAATTGCTCATAATTTTAAGTTCAATCTTTGTTTTTATAATTTTCCAGCTATATGTAATAGATCTCATTGCACACAAAGACGACACAATGTGAGTTGCAAAGGAAAAACCCACAATACGAAAAGAATGTTTTTCATTTGAGTTGTTTTGCTTTTGGGCAGCTTGACTTACTCAAAAGCAATCGAAGACCCTTGACTTCATTTCTAAATCAAAGAGCAATCACAACTTAACATCTGTTTTTCTGGGCAGTTGAAACTATCGTGCTGACTGCATGACTTTGTGTGAATGCTTAAAAAACATCCAGTAATGTGCAGTTTCATATGAGGCAGGTACTATCATGTCAATTTGAAGCAACTGTGAACAGTCCTCTCTACATATTTCTAATGCCATTTGATAGGTGTCGTTGACTTTTATAAAAACCACCGAGCCACTTCCTTTTTCTGGCCATGTTTGGAATTACTGTACACATCTCCTTCCTGGCCTCTGGCAGGGGATTGTGATCTAAATAAGTTCATATGGCTGTCTGGAAAGGAAGAAGGTGTGTATTACTAGAGCCAATACTTCAAAGGGTGTGCATGGTTTCCAGCAAAATTAAGAACAGGAGTACCTTTGAGAGACACTCCTGATATTTTTCTGCAGATCACAGCCTGCCTTGAGGAATGCTTTCTCTCTGGTTCATCCTCCTCCTTCTGGCCTCTGTCTCCTCCCAACTCCATTCCAAGAGTGTAGCGAAACCAGTGTTCACCATGACAATAGTTAGGACAAAGTTTCAATAAGCTGAATATTTCAGCAAATGTGCTTGCCCACATAACAAACAGAATGCCAGCAGATGCTGATTTATAGATGCCTCCACGCATCACTGCCTTGGGAACTTGTCTCTCACACACCTTTATGCCTCCAAACTTTGCTTTCTGCTTTTCTCAGCTATGAGATGAAGGGTCTTAGAATGCTTTAATCAATCCCTTCAGAACTGACATGATGTGTGGTCTGATTGGGGTTTCTGCATTTAAATTACTTTTTGCTTATGCAAGACATTATTCACTTTAAAAATCTACATTTACCAAAAATTTGACATAGGAAATGAAAATTTCCTCATTTTTTGTCTTGATAGACAACTGTCAGTATTCAATGCAGCTCACTGTGTTCCCCACAAAATATTTTTCTACATGTGTACCAGTGTGTATTATCATAAACATTTTCTATGAAAAATAATTTTGAGCAGAATCTTTCTTTGAAAAAAAATCAAGATACTATTTTTACCCTTCTCATTCAATTTCCAAAGGCAAAAAAAAGGGCTTGCCTTACTTTTCCTAGCTTCCAGGGTCTGGGAATATGGTCTTGCAATATGGAGGGTGTTGTAAACTCCCAAAGGTCTGTGCTGCTGTATTCCTCTCTCATCAGTTTCTGTGGGGTAATTCTTCAAGCATCTCTCCTGTGACTTACCCAATTCAAACTAGATAGACACCTACATACCAGTAATCATTCAGTGTCTGAATCCAGGGCCAGCAAGAAGTTCATCCCTACAGTAGTGCTCCCAATTGATCCTATATTATGTCATGCAACCAATCACCAGCTGCCCCTGTAGTCAAAAGTTTCTCTGTTCCACTCAGCTGGTCCCACAGCTACCTAGACCCAAATAATCACACAAAGGCTTATATTAATTATAAAGTGTTTAGCCTGTGGCTCAGGCTTATTACTTGCAAGTCATTCATTTAAATTAACCCATGATTCTTATCCATATTTATCCATATGGCTTTACACCTTTGTTTACTGTGACATTCCCATCTTGCCTTCTGTGTCTGGCTGGCATCTATTCTGCTCTTCCTCTTCCCAAAATATTCCTTATCTGATCATCCTGCCTATACTTTCTATCTGTCTAGATTCTGGCCAATTAACATTTTATTAAACCAATATTTACAGTAATAAATATTTATGGTGTGAAAGATCATAGTCCCATAACAGTCCCCAACTGTTGCTCTTCTTTGCCCAACCTAAGAATTCACAGCATGCCCCTTGATCCATGAGGTTTTTTATTTTTTACAAACAATAAATTCACAGATACAATTCTCAAAAATTTTATCCCTGATCTACAACACATGGCATGTTTCTAATCTTAAGACCCTGGCTCTGCCACTGCGCTGCCCACTCAGCTATTAGTCCCATACTCACATTTCTTGACATGAATCAGTCTAAAGAACAATACATCTTCTCTCTAACATGGATCCAAATCAACCACAGTGTAGGTGGACTCTTCTTTCCCATGACCAGCTTCCAAATAACTGACATGGACACTTAATGTTAATTATAAATGCTTGGCTGATAGCTAAGACTCACTATTAACTAGCTCTTGCAGCTTAAGTTAACCTACTTTTATTAATCTACAGTTTTCCACATGGTAATACCTCTTTTTCAGTTTACATTTTCCATTTCCTCTGTTTCTCTCTGGCAACTCCTCTGACTCTGCCCTTCTTCCCAGTGTCCTTAGTTTGGTTTTCTTGCCTAACTTTATCCTGTCCAGCTATTGGCTAGTCAGCTTCTTTATTAAACTAACCACAGCATGATTTACACAGTGTACAGAAAGATTATTCCACAGCACCACAGAGCTCCAGGGACCTAGACTTACCAGGCTATTTTATTCAAATTAACTGTCCAGTAACAAAGCCAGAAACTATTGCAGAGAATGTTGGTCTTTCCTTGTTAAATTTACCATTCACAGCAACTCAACTCCATTATACCTCAAATTCTGTTGTATCAAATCTCTTCTGGAACCCTTCATTCTTTGCTCTTGACTTACCAATTTGTAACCAAGTATGTTCTCTTTCATACCAAGCTCATCACTATTTGTCTTCCTTCGCACTCTCAGCTCTTAGGTAAATCAACTAGTTCAGGCTCTTAGAGTTCTTTCACTTTGATCTTACTTGCCCTGTAATAAAAGTCTCTATTCCAAAGGGGAGGCCAGAAATTGATGAAAAAGGCAAAGACCTACCCATCCCCAATCCAAGAGAAAGCACTGAACAAACCCTATGTAGTAGTGATGTAGATCTGGATGACATATCAAGAGCCATCTAATCCACACTGATTCCACTCATCCCCCAGAACACCTCTTGAATAGCATCAAAGTTGCTATGGAAGCAACAAGAAATAAAATCTGGTAGAAACCCAAGTAAAGCTCTAGTCCAGGACCATGGGACATGGAGTCACATAACCAGACCCTGCATCTCCTCTATGTTACATAGAAACCAAGATTGATATAACTTTAGAAGTCTGAGGCTTAGACTCTTTCTCATGTCCATGAATTAATGATTAATTATATATCAACCATGAATATTAATTGATCTTTTTAAAATGTGTGTCAAAGATAAAAAGGTGGTCTGAACTGAAAAATATCTTTTTGTATGCGACATTGGGAGAGGCAAAGTTTGTCAGAATTTTCTGAACAGAGGTAAAATTTTGAGTATATCTCCCCAAAATACACCCTACAGTTTACTATTACATATTTTTGAATAATTATTCGGCTCTCAAATTTTTTGAAGACAAATTTGACCCTCAACTTTCTTTATTCCAGGATGCTGAACATAATTTCCAAAGTGGGAATAAGGGTATAGCATATAATTGATTAAAATGTCAGCATTTTTGATTTTATATATAATTGAAATACATATATACAATTCAGTTTGAAGTTTTGTAGGATCTTGTGTTTACCCACTTGGCATACAATTCCTCTCATTGTATCATTAAGACTATAAGATTATGTTTTGTCTGTACATCCAGAGGAAAGAATACCAAGCACTCCTGCATACACTAACCAGGGAAAGGACATATGATCTAAATCACTGGTCATGTATGTCTATCCCTACCCCAAGTTTTAAAAAATGAATTTTCAGAGCTTCTACTATTTTTGTTTGTTAGATTTGTTTTGGTACTTTTTTTCATTGTTAAGTCTTACACCAATAGTAGACTACCTTTTAGACAAGCAGAGACAGCTGTGTAAAACATTTGTGCTGTGAGGCAGCATTGACCCACAGTAGAAAACATTATAGGCTAAAACATGCTTTATGATGTGACTTGTTAGAATTGGAAGATGAGTTAAATTATACTATACTAAACAGTGAATGGGTTTGGAGGGATCAGAGGCTGGCATGTAGAGTAAGGCCAGGGACAAGACAAAGGTCTGGCTATAGTGAAGGAAGATATAGAAACTGCAAATAGCGTGAACAGACAGCATTTGTTCAAAGGTGTCAAGCAGCGATGGCTGAGGTTCTCTTTATTGATTTCACTTTTCAGTAGTGCTGTGTAGTCAAAGTTTTAGTTTAAGCAGAAAATGAATGGCTTAAACAAAAATTTCTTTTATGTGACTCTGGAGGCTTGAAGTGCAAGATGAGAGTTCCACATGGTCAGGGATATGATAAGGGCATTCTCCATTCCCTCATTATGTAAACACATGGCCTCTTCCTAGAATATGTACAAAGAGAAGCAAGTTGTCCTGTGTCTGTACTTTTAAAGACATGATTCTAACATGAAGACTCCAGCCACTGACCAAATCATCTCCTCAAAGCCCCATCTGGCCAAACCATCGAATGAGGGCTTAGGGTTCCAACATTTGAAAAGCAGGCAAATCATAAGCATTCTACCTACAGCAATTATCCTCAAAATCTAAATTTACCCCACAACCAAACTTGGTTCATTAGCATTTTGCTGAATAGAAACAATCAGAGCATCTGAAGAACACTGGGAGCAAATGGTATGAAGAATAGAGAGAACAGTTATGCAGGAGAAAATCCAGGGCAGACACTGGGAACATGGAGAAGAAACAACCTGGAAACACCATAGAGATGTTGGAGATAATGACTATGGCAGAGGCCCTAAGCCTCTAAGCTAGCTCTTGAGCTAGACATGATTTCAATCATTCAGAAGGATTTCAACAGTTAAGAAGATTAAGAAGCATCCAAGTAGCTGAGATTTGTATCACAGTACATGGCTCACCATCCCAAAAGGCACAGTTCCCTGGCTGTGTGTTGTTGTATGTTTATCATTATGTGATTATCAAAATGATGAAAGTAATTGAGCCACTCTCCTGAATGTGTATTTACCACTCCAGGCCCTTTGGTTCTAAAGCCCCAAATACACATGTACACATCTGTGGAACTGGGGTTGAAACTTCTAGTATATTCTGAGAAACACTCTGTAAGCCATCATCTTTCTGATATACAAAACTTGATTTAAAAAATTATGTCCCTTCTTTTTCTGAGAATTTAATGCCCAAGCACACATCTGATATTCCATGTTGAACATTAGGAACCATGTCTCAGTATGTTCCTTTCCTCAAAGCTCTCTGAAGAACTTCTTGGTTCTTAATTTAGAACTGAAATGTTCATTGGTATGATATGGTGCCTATTGTAATGAATGTTACTCAAAGTGAATGGTTCCATGTGCCTGACACTGTCTCTCCTCTGGCCTCCTTTTCTAGCCTTCAGATATCTTCCCCGTCATTCATTTTTTTCCCAAATTATATATAATAATTTTCCAGATTTCTGCAGCTCATTCTTAGCCAGTTGTTTTTTTCAAACTCTAATCTTAATCTTTCACCAAACACAGTTCTCAATATGTACAGTACAGCTTGGTGCAAATAGTTTTCTAAATGTCGGCCAGCTAGCCTAATAGACTGAGCAGAGAACAAGAGAGACTGTCCCAACCAGTGTGAAATATCACCTGAGGTTGTTCTTTGACACCACATGCACGTGTACATGCTTACACACACACACACACATACACACACACACACAGACATGCACACGCACACATACACATTCTCTTCACTTACTTGCTAGTCTTCCTTTCCTCATCCCTGACTCCTCCTCCTCCTCATCCCTGACTCCTCCTCCTCCTCATCCCTGACTCCTCCTCATCC
>PVIH01000483.1:0-61486 GCA_004025045.1 Sigmodon hispidus
AAACTTTTATTTATTTATTTGCCTTGGTGTTTGCCTGGAACTGGAACTACAGACAGTTGTTAGCTGCCATGTGGGTGCTGGGAATTGAACCCGGGTCCTCTGGAAGAGCAGACGGTGCTCTTAACCGCTGAGCCATCTCTCCAGCCCCAAGGCACTGATTCTTATCCAAGAACTTTCCTACTGAAATAAAATTTTCATTGTTCAAAAGAATCATTTTTTTTTTTTTTAATTTGGGAAGATAATAGAAAAAAAAAAGCCACAACTTTGTTCTAAAACAAACTTTCTGGGATCTACTTCAATAAATTCAGACTTAGACACTATCTTTTAAGACTTAAACCTTTATTTTTTGAAAAACAGGTATTTCATACAATCTTTACCATGTTAATGCAAAGTAGGCATGTGTTTTTGTTTTCCAAAAGATGCATTATGGACATTTTCAGGAAGCTGGTGTGATTTATTCAACTTTTAATCTTAAATACAAGCATGAAATTATATCCATCAGGAGGCATTACAACTTAAAAAAAAAAAAAAAAAAAGCCACTATTGTACAATGTTACCAGGGCAAGGAAGATTCAGCTCAACTCAACTTGCTCTTAAATAAGGGTTTAAAAAAAAAAAAAAAAATCAAACATGAAATGTGATGTCATCGCCACCTGACATTCCAGTGGAAACATAGGGGACTTCTAAAATTGGAAAAATGAGCAACACAGTAATCTGAAACAGGAGCTGAATCAAATGTCGGCAATGGGAAAATAACCACTGTTAATCAGCCTATTTTGAGGGCTGTTTCAGAACAATAACCAATTCTTTACCATCTTCCAATATCCAGCAGATTTTGAATTTTTAACATTAACACTAGAATTTCCCAGCGAGCCCCAATACTACAGGTTGCTTTTTGAACCTAAACTCAATTGGCTTTTTGTAAATGATGTTGTCCAGGCCCAAAAGCAGGCAAAGTACAGTGAACTGCCTTCTCTGGAATCTTAGCAAAGCATTTCTATGCTCACTAGTACTTCTTAGAAGGTATCTTCCTACTCTACCCAGTTAACCGAAGATGAAGACTTCAGTGACTAGTGCGTTAATTTTTGCCTCCTTGATTGGGGAGAGGGGAGTTCTAAATTAATGGCATTTTCTAAATTTAGCAAATACAAAACAATGTTAGTTTTCGTACTCATTTGAACACATGTGAAACAAAGATGCTTCAGTGTGCTAGTTGTAAGGGCTAGGATGTATGTAGCTCAGGGGTAGAGCGCTTGCCTAGCATGTGCAAGGTTCCCTCCCTGCACTGCAGGAAATTCAGCTAACAGCAGCACAGCACTGACATCTGCTGTGTACAAATAGGAATTGCAGGCTAGTTGTAGGTGTATTCATTACTAAGAAAAGAATTGGGAGAAAAGAAGAACCAGCTCCTTTGATTTTAGTACTGCACAAGTAAGCCCCCAAGTAACTACAAAAAGGTGGAGGGAAATAGGCCAGGAAGACTCTGATTTAAAGTACTGCCTATAATACCCTAGATTAAAAAGGACCTAAGACTGAACATCAACTCTTAATATTTGGCTGTACTTGTTAATGCCCTGCTTGGCATTTATTATTAAATGGCTCTTTCCTTAAATTTCACACATCAGAATAACCACAATTAAGAAACAATGCAGATAACACCAAACATTAGACAATATTAAGAAAACTACTAAGCATAGGTAACAGAGGCAAGTTTTAAGGGCAAAGTGAAGGGAGTTTTTCCTTTGTATTACAAACTTTGAGCCAATGATCTAAGAAAGTAGATCAAGACCCGTTAAGTTTCACACAGAAATCTCACACCCCCAAAAAGCAAACAAAACACCTCACCACCAGTGTCAAAAGAAAACATCTAGCCAACTGTGTAATCAGCTCATGACCAGAAACAGAAACAAGACACTTCGGTAAAGGAAGAAACAGTTTCACAAGTACTAGGTAAGCTTCTACAGCTTGGTAGAGAAATCAACTGAAAACAGACTCTAGCTAATTAAAGACAACAAACACAATATATTTGAGTTCTCAAGGGTATTCTAAATTAGAAGAGGTTGTTTGTATGGTTGTTCTGTACCCCCTGAATCTTAACAGAATGGAGAGGAGGAAGTAGGAAGTAGGGCGTGGAAGTGTAGAAAGTAAGGAGGAGGAGAGAAAAGGAGAAAGTATCCCTGGTTTTCCACAGCTATTTTGTCATCAAAAAAATAAAAAATAAAAAAGTATGACTTCAAAACTACAGCACTCTACATGATTTCTTAATACATCCCCCGTGGCCCTATATTTTCCACTTGAGGCTTCTTACAAAAGCTCAATCTGGCAAGGCTATTTGCACAGGAAGCCAAACCATACAGATGAGGGTTTTGTCCAGAGTGCAGTGAGCAGCAAGCTTTGAAGTCCTTGGTTACTCTTATGTGCCCTATAACCAAGAACCACTCTTCTCTCAGGGACCAGCTTAAAACAGAAAGGAAGGATAATTTATCAGAGGCACATTTTTTTTTTTTTTAAACTGTCATATTTTTGCTTGGATTGAGGTGCCAGGTACTTCTGATGCCCAAAACTCATGGGAAATAAAATTCTCCTATTAACCAAAGCAGAAGCCATTTTTTTTACCACTACCACCACCTATAAGGACAGACAAATAAGTATGCGCTGGTTTAATCATTATGAAAAAAGCTCTTCATAGCATGAAGAATGGCTGAAAATGACAAATCTTGAGAGAGCAAATGTTATCAAGTTAAGCTGCCCTCAATGCCTCTATGGAAGAAAGTAGCATGCAAAAATAGTATGGCACCAATATCCCAGCTAGGCTGTTTTGTAAAAATAAGGCTCAAAATCAACAAATAAAATCAAATGCAATGTTCTAAGTTTCTTGTCACAAAACACATGGAGATTCAAAACAGTGTCTTCCAATACTCATAATTAATAAGAAAGTGCTGACACTGGCATCCATCCTGTGAGGATTGGAATAAAACTCTAGCAATTAGAAGAGCCCAGAGCCACATGGGGTGTTTTCCATAGGACCTCTCAGGCTGCCAAATGTAGGTGGCCACTGCATTAGTTGCTAAAATGCTGGAAAAACAGACTCAAAATATTGTGTTCTATTTTGTGTTGAGACGTGATTTTTATTCTAGTCTGAACTTCTATCAAGGATCAGCAGTGAGTACTGAAAATGCTCAACTGAAGAATGACCTGATCATGACTCACTCCACTAGTCACTCAACAGTAAGCTATAAAATGATGCAAAGTAAATAGAACCCCTCACAGACCACCAGCTGAACCAACTTAAGGTGCTGGTGGGCATCACTTTGTATGCCCCCAAATGCCAGGTAAATTAAAGCACTTTTAATTTACACCTTAAAAAGGTTAAAAAAAAAAATACACTTTGTAAATTAAAAGTATCAAATGAAAAAAAAACTGAATTAAAAAACATTTCACTCTACCTCCAGCAGAACATCACTTTATTGTGAACCTGTCATCAACAATGCAAACTCCAATAGGTTCTCTATCCTGGTTGTTTAAAAGGTAAAAGATTACATCAGATCAGCTACTTTCTATGAAAGAAACTCCAGCAATCACAGAAGAGGGAAAAGTTGAATGACCTCCAAAAATGCACACTGTAAGCAGAAGGGGGTGCACATGAAATCAGTGTCTGTTAGACTCATTACATTTGCATGCACAGTGACAATTCTGCAAACTGTACATGATAAAGAGTCACACATTTGACTGAAATAACCAGTTACATCTTGTATATGATGATCGAACCTTTAAACAATCCTTGAATTTCCCATGTTTTCACTGGATTTGAAGAAGCTCCTGTTTCTGTCTCTAAATATGGTAACAGCGTGGAGACAAAAGTTTATGAAGTCTAAGGATTGAAATAAAAGTGAGTCTGACAGCTGGCTAATCTACCAGAGCGGGTCAAGGGGGAGCGGGGAATAGGTAAGCAGAGGGGAGGAGTGGGATCCATGGGTGCTTTTCCCTTCATTTCAGAAGTCAGTTCTTCCAATGTAGTGTCTGTTACACTGCTCTCCGTTTTTTCAGTCCATTTCTGAAATTCATATAGCATAGCCTTTTGGTACTTACTGGTCAACCCAACCAGTACTGTTGCCAAGCAACAAGTGTTTCTCAAGAATCTGAATGCATCAACTCTTCCGTGGCTGTGAGTTCTCCTCGGCCCCAGTTTTCTCTGTTTCTGAGCGGGGTTTGTTTTCCTGGATTGTACACACAGGGTCAGGTGGAATGGAGTTCCAAGTCACTCTGTGCTCCGCAGCATCCCGATTTCTTTCTCAGCTAACCTCCTGACACATTTGCAGCTGTTCTGTGGCAGAAAGACAATCTCCGTGTGCAGGCAGTGAGCTTGCTTTCTTCACCTTTGACCCTGGCCATGGTGTTGGGCGTATCCCTGAGTGCAGCTGTCCTGCAGGATTCACTTCCTAGTACACCGAGATTTCCTAGGTTTCCTCAGAGTAAGCCCCCAGTTGCATCACCACTGACTGTGATGTGGCTTTGGATGCCTGAGGCTGAGTTGATTCTGGTGGATGTCTGACCTGCTTAACCAGACTCATCTACTGTGTTGCCATTCACACCCAGGCTGTCCAACCTTCATACAGCTGAGCCAAGTTATCTAGATTAGTTGCTTCCTTAATGACATAGTCAACCTGTGGACACAGGCAGGACAGAATTGAAAACCAATGAGAACTTGCAAAGTCACAGTTTATATACATTGTATGAGTTGTCTCTAGAGTAAGTTCTAGTCAACCCAATCACCCAAAGAAATATTGAATTAAAATCTGGTTTAAAAAAAAGGGGGGGGGTGCGCTCTCTCCACAACCACAGAGAATATAACTGGCTGAGTATCTTAGAAAAGTCAGAATCCTTAGGACCTTAACCATCCCCCACCATTATTTGCTCTCAGGGTTAACGCCATAAAATGTTATGCTTAGAATAAAACTATGATGAAAGTGTGTGTAAGGGATGGTTAATCTAGGTAAAAAGTAAGGCATCCCTGTAGCTTTGAACATTTATAATAATAAACAGCTGAGAGCTGAATAGCTCAGTGGAATTGCCTGGTGCCTATAAGGACCTATGTTCAGTCCCCAGCAGCTGGAGGAGTGAGGGTACACTATACAACCACACACAACCAGTAACCGGGGAAAAAACTTTGGACAAAAACACATAGGCTTTCATGGAACTAAAGAGCCTACACCTCTAAAAACTGTCACTCTTCATCTGAAACTTTCAGAACTTTTTTTTTAAGATTTATTTATTTGTATACAGTATATAGAAGAGGGCACCAGATGTCATTCTAGATGGTTGTGAGCCACCATGTAGTTGCTGGGAACTGAACTCAGGTCCTCCAGAAGAACAGTCAGTGTTCTTTTTACCTCTGAGCCATCTCTCCAGCCCCAACTTTCAGAAGTTTTAAAGTGAGAATTAACTTGAGTGTGGTGTATGGTTAGAGCTTAAATTTCTATGGAAGGCAATTAAATAAAAATTGAAAAGAAAGTGGGTAAATGAGATCCTTGAGCCTATCAGGAGATTTCTAGCTTAAGCTTAAAAAATAGTCACCTGCTCAGCAACTGACATCCTCCTGTTTGGATCAACATCTCGGCCCTCTAGCTTGGCTTTCACTCTCTTCCACACACTCACTGCATAGGAGTTTCTCTCTTGTACAGCTATAAAGCAATGACACATGTTAGTCAAACCTACCTTTGTGTATTATAGAATTATAAGGCATCCACACTCTAACTGATTACCTTTCCCTGTTTTAGGATCTCTGACAGCCTTTTTGGGACTACAAGCAACACTCTTGCCAGTTCCTGGGATGGTGCTTGGTGGAGTATCTGCTGATGTAGCCAGATTTTTCTGAATCAGCTTTTTAGCATTCTGAGACATGACATCAGGCTGAGTCTTCTGGCCAGTGTTACTCCGGACAGCTACAGGGAAAGAATTAGTGGCTCAATCTACATGCAAACAGAAATGGGGGTGGGGGTGGCTGCAGCACACAAACAAGAGATGGCTGATAGCAAGTATTCAACAGTACTCCATCTTGAAAATAAACTTGATTTTATAATGGAAAATGTCCTTATCCCTTGACATAACAACTATGTTCCTAAATATACAGCCTCAATGGTGGGACTCTTAATATATAAATCTGTACAATATAACCATTTTTATTATGCAATGATAAACAGTGGCAGACAATACACTTCATAAAAAGCCAGAGTGTACTTGTAATTCCAGTACTAGGGAGGCTGAGACAAGTGGATCTCTAGGGCTCACTGCTCAGCCAATCTGTGAACACGGTAAGGTGCCAATGATAGACTTTGTCTCAAAAACCAAGGTAGAGGGCTGGAGAGATGACTTAGCTGTTAAGACCACTAACTGTTCTTCTGGAGGAAACGTGTTCCTCTGACAGGAGTTCTGGTTCAACTCAGACTCCCCACATGGTAGCTCACAAATATTGGTTTATGCAGTTCTAAGATATTAAAATATAGACAGACAAATGTCAGCCCAGCTAGATATATAGTTTTGGTCACTGATTAACTTTACATCAAGCAATTACCAATTTAACATTAACTGGGAAAACACAAGAGAAAACCACACTTATAAAGTGATCTATGTGTGAATGTATAACTATTATTACAAAAAAAAGAAAGAAAAGAAAGGAAATGGAAAAAGCCCTTATGTGCACAATAATTTTCACAGCTTAATTTGAAATGAAAAATTTCTAACAGATTTTCCTATTGTTATTCTATTGTAAAAGGCAAAAAATTTTAAATCATCATGTCTGAAGCCAGGCATGTAGTAGACACCTTCAATCTCAGCTGCTAGAGAGGCAGAATAACCAACCTGGTCTACATTGCAAGTTCCAGGACAAAGAGATGCTGTCTCAAAACAAACAAGTGAATACATAAGTAAACAAAAAGAAATGAGACCATTTAAGCCTCAGGCTTGCAAGCCTCTTGCTTTGCCCTCCCCCAAGCACTAAGATTAGAAGTATTACCATGCATGACGTTAGTTATTCTTTATAAGAAAAACTAATCCATTCATTTTAAATATAGAATAATATTAAATCCCACTGAATTTGCTCTTTTCTTTTTCAGTTTGGTTTATTTGTAAAGATTTTATTCTCTCTGTGTGTGTGTATGTGTGCTCCTTACATGTGTACGAATCCAAGGGGGACTTACTTGGGCATCAGATCCCTTAGAGCTGGAGTTATGGGAAATTTTGAATTAGAAACTGACTCCCATTTTTTCCAAGAGCAGCAAGCATCTTAACTATCTGGTCCTTTGTTTTGTTATTTTGAGACAGAGTATAACTAAAAGGCCAGGCTGGCCTTAAACTCACAATCCTCTTGCCTCACCCTCCCTAGTACAGGCATTACAAGCATACACCGCCATGCCTGGCTCATAATATAAACTTTTTGAGACAGGACTTCTCTGTGTACCCCTGGCTGTCCTGGATGTAACTCTCTCCATAGACCAGGCTGGCCTCCAAATGAGAGATCCCTGCCTCTGCCTCTAAAGCACTGGGATTAGGCACATGCCACCACTGCCCAGCTAAGATAAACTTTTAAACCACCACTGCCCAGGCAAAGATAAACTTTTAAAGAATATGTCAATACAGGTATTTCTGCTATCTTGTTAAGTTTTTTTGTTTTATAGATTTATTTATCATGTATACCATATACAGAAGAGGGTACCAGATGTCATCACAGGTGGTTGTGAGCCATCATGTGGTTGCTGGGAATTGAACTCAGGACCACAGAAGAACAGTCTGTACTCTTAACCTCTGAACCATCTCTCCAGCTCCCTTGTTAAGTTCTTTTAATGACAAGTATTGAGCTTGATATGTGACAGCATTAAAGAAAACTCCTTTAAAAGTAACTATAAACACAACAGACCTTTACCCATTACTAAACACCTAAATCTATATGTATAAACTGTCAACACATCAAGATTGGGCCTCTTTCATACCTGCAGCAAAGGATGGCTGGTAAGTAGCAGATGATGTTGGGCTTGAACATTCGTTTGCTGCGTCGGTGACTAAGGGTGATGCAAAACTCACTAAATTATTATAGATACTGAAATACAAAATTTATGAAATGTTTATTTATGGAATGTTTTATCAGATAACTATTTACAAACACATGAGCAAAACTTCTCATGCTTTGCTTCTATGTCATGAGAGATGGCCAGAAAGCACCCTCCTTACCTCTGGCTTTGTGTCTTCAGTTCTTTCAAAGTGGGAGTGATTTCCTGCAGCATTTCAACATGTTCTTGACTTCGAACCTGACCCATGGCCTGGACTAATGTGAACAAAACTGTCTGAATGTTGTCTTGCCATGATTTATATTCAGCCAAGAACTGCCTTACACTGCTCTCATAGGGGATATCTTCAGCATCTGCCAGAGCAGCCTCTTCATCCTGCCACCAGTGCACAAGCCGTTAGTAACAGACTTGTTTGTTCCAGCAATTCCTCTCAAGACAGTCACTTTGTGATCAAAAGGTAATAAATGATCTAAATGTCACTGTTTAATCTGCTTATTACATGTTAGTTTCTTTTTACAGGACCTTTGTTTCTAACACCAAATAAAAAGAAATATCAAAATGACCATTCCTATTTTTTTAATGATGAAGTAATTTAGCCTTTCCTGGGAATATATTTCCTTATTAACCACACTGAGTAGGGTACAGAAGGAAAGAGATGGTAGTTTGTTCACTTTGGAGGAAAGCTACATTTGTTTGGAGACACAAGTGGGGAAGAAGAGACTAAAAACCAAAATAGCTGCTCCACTGGACACTAAGTTAATCAATTTAAGCCTTAGATCATCTCTGTGCAAAAATCATAATACCTGCTTTAAAAAAAAAAAAAAAAAGTTGATGAAAACACTTCTGACCTAGTTACAAGCAAGTTGCAAGATAAAAATTTAGAAGTTTTTTTTTTTTTTTTTTTTTACAGTGTCACATCTTTCCACAAAGCAACCTATAATATCTTGAGACGGGAAACTATGCCAGTGGGGTACATTACCTTAGCCATGGCTTTCAGGAGATGTTTGACATCTCCAAGCTGCCGGTTGTGACCAGTTAGCACAGTTTTTACACTGTCCACTAGGCTCTGAATGGTCTCACAGACAGTCTCTATCTGTTGCTCCTTCTCTGTCTGAACAGCCCTCTGGGTGGACATGTCCTGGGTCAACTGTTTGTGTGCTGACAGAAGCCACTCAGAACTGCCAATGGGATGTTCAAGAGTCGTGTCCTAAACAGAATAAGCATTAATTCCATTGTAACTTGTTACATTATTTAGTCTTTAATAACCATAACTTTAATTTGGGTTACTGGCCGTATTTTTAACACTTCCAGTTAGTTACTCCCACAGGACTCACCACTCTCTGTAATAAACGAAGCTCTAACTCGGAGACTGAACTATTGAATTGTGATGCAAATGAACACATCTGCTGACATCGTTTGATTAGTTCAAATAAGGCAGCATCCAGGCTTAAGGCTTCTGCAGTTCTTGTTCGCAGACTTTCAAAATGAATGATGTTGCTGCAGAGAAAAGTGACCTGTGAAGAGAGAACCCACACAGGGTGGGGAAGGAGATGATGTGAAAAAGAGCACTACCTACTCATTTCTAGACTCTGAGTGACAACTAATCCTGAAAACCTAAGACTCTGAAAACACACCAAATATTTACAAAGGCTGTAAGTAGAACATGTCAGTATAACTAGATCTGAAATAGCCAAAAGTACCTAAGGCAATTCAAATGCTTTTATAATCCTGAAACAGCATTATGGTAAGTGTAGAACACAGTACCTGGTTTGCTCTCTGGCTCTCTTTGAGTACAAGATTTCTTCTTTCAGATATTGTTGCTTCAAAATCTTGTAGTACTGGGGCCAGTGCAGGATTGGCACCACCTGCCCACTTCAGCCGCTGTTCAATGCTTGCTTCAAGGGCTGCTAGTTTCTCCTGTAAAAGCCAGCAGAATCTATGAGCCCTTACCACACTCCCCATTCCCTGTTAAGCATTTCATAATCAGACAGATTCAGAAGAAGCATGGGTGGGCATGCTCAAGTTAGAAAACATCTCAAACACTTTTGTTTTGGAGTACATCTTGATTTTTTTTTTTTAATCTTATGTGCATTGGTGTTTTGTCTGCATGTCTGTCTGTTTGTGTGAGATCTGCCATGTGGGTGCTGAGAACTGAACCTAGATCCTCAGGAAGAGTAGTCAGTGTTCGCAACCACTGAGCCATTTCTCCAGCCCATTCATCTTGATTTTGAGTATTTAAGTGCCAAAGATATCTAGGGAAGATTGATTTTTCATTTACTTTCTTAAAATTTCTAACACTTTCATGTTTTTTTGTGTTTTGTTTGAGGTTTTTTGCAGTGTTTGTGACTGTCATTTTTAAAGCAGTTTTTAAAAATATTAAATACAGGTCAGACTCAGCATGATGGCAACACACCTGTTAATCCCAGCACTGGGAATGCCAATGGTTAGTTCCAGTATTACCTGGGCTACAGGGTAAGAACCTGTTTCCTCTATGCCAAAATAAGGAAGAAAGAAAAAAAAGAGAGAAGGAAGGAAAAGAAGGGGAAAAAAAATCCAAACCTCATTGAAAATGATACGTGAAGCTGAAAGGTAGAATGCTTGCCCATCAAGTATGAGACCCTATGTACAATCAATTCTTACCACAAGAAATAAAACAAAAATTAAAAATTTAGAAAGAAAATACGATTAGGGACATAGCTCAACTAGCAAACTGCTGGCCAACTTCAAAGAACTAAGATCAAAAAAAAGTTTCACTTCAAAATTTTAAAATATAGCCAGTTGATAATAATGCACACCTCTAACCCCAGTGTTTGGGAGGCAGAGGGAGGGTTAGGGTCTCTGAGTTAGAGGCCAAGCCTGGTCTACAGAGAAGAGTTCTAGGACAGCTGGGGCTACACAGAGAAACCTTGTCTCAAAAGCAAACAAACAAAAAAATGTCAAGTACTACATTACTATTAAATTTCATATTACACTATTAAATTATATAATCAGAAAAGAATGTCACTATCTGAGGTATGAAGAATACACACAAACATACATCTTCAAAACTAGTTTTATATTTAAAAAATTTACTAAATATTTAGCTGTCAATATAAAGCTGGAAGCATGTAACCAATAACAATCATTTAAAAATATGTTCTGCTGCTTTGAACATATTAAACCCTTTATCTACAGGACAGAAGTACAAAGTAATCAAGCTTCATATTAAACCAAGTGAAATCATTTCTGTTAGAGTCCCTGACCTTGGAGAGTAAGAGTAAAAGAGAAAAACAAAACAAACAAAAGAAAATATTTGCCTGTTTGTTTTCTTAAGAGAGAAAGAGTATAGTGTTATAAGAGTGGAAAGTGGAGGCTCTGGAGAAGATGAGGGAGTGGAAACTGGTAAGAATATATTCTATGAAAAGTACTTCATTTTCAGTAAAAACAAAATCTGAAAAATTGAAATGAAAGTGAAAAGGGATTGTATTATAGTCCTTTGGCTTAGATGCCAAAAATAGGCATAGATACAATGAATGTCACTAGTTTGTTACTTCACAAATCAAAAGATCCAAGTAGAAAGACTGTCAAACACACCTGAACAGTCCCAATCGAAGTCTCAATTTGACTGAGAGCATGCAGTTTCTTCTTCATGCTGGTCAGAATTGCAGACCGAGGTGGGGTGACTGACATGGCTTGTGGTCTGTTGATAAGGAGGTCTTCGTGTTGCCACTATTTAAAGAAAAAAGAAATGTAACAGCAGAAGGACAAAACTTCAGATAAATAAGGGAAGGGCAGTATGGGGTAAGACTAGGAGAAGACAGAAAATTGACTGCAACAAGAGACAATTAGTTGGGGAAGAAGTATCATATCCAACTGAAAATTTCCCTGAAATGGAAAATGGCTGGTGAACTTCAGGGGTCACTAATTCATAGCATTCAAATAGGAACCCTTGAAGACATCTGGTAGGCATGTCCCAAAGACAAATGACCTTTCCAGATCTGGTGGCATAAGCCTGTAATCCCAGCATTTGCCAAGACTGAGACGGGGGATAACAAGTTCCAGGCCAGCCTGAGCTACATTTAAAATCAAAACAAAAATATACCCTGCCTTTGTGATGTGTATATAAATCCCTAGATAAGAAGATAAGTGAAATTAGTTTTAGGTATGGTGGGATTGTTTAGCAAGAAAACTAAACAGAAAAAGAACTCTCAACACACCATCAAACCATTTTTTCTATTTTAATGTTCTGACAGTTATTTGGGCTACAACTTACACAGGAGCTTGGGGTATGTATAGTTTAGTGATACACCTAACATAAGATGTAAGGCCTTGGATTTGATTTCTAGCACCAGTAAACAATAATCCAATAGTTATACATTATGCTTACAGCAGGGAAAGAATTTCTAACAAGCTTCTCTTAACACTGTCAATTTTAAATTTTAGGCATTTGTTTTTCACTAGTTATTATTATTTTAGACAGGGTCTCATATAGCTAAGGCTGGCCTCAAACTTGATATATAGTAGAGGATGACCTTGAACTTCTAATCCTCTTGCCCAAACAAGTGTGTAGCACAAAGTCTAGTTGATGTAGTGCTGGACATTGTACATGCATTATCAACTACAACTTAGCTACATTCTCAGCACCAACACTGATAATTTTTAAGAGAATAAAACCCAAAATGTGTATTATGTCAAAACATAAAACATTTTCAGAAGTCATAAAGCATTACCCCACACACACACCCACATACAATGTGTGAGAAGTGGGGCTATTAATACACAACTAATCTGATTAGGGTTGGATACACTACTTTTTCTACCTTATGAAATAAGAAAATAGCTAATGATGATAAAACCTCCAAGCAGGAATCACGCTTCCACTGACCAAAGTAAAACGAACAAATAATCACTGCCTATGTCAAAACAGATTCCAAAAACTATGCCTTTAACTTTTTTGATGCTACTAAGTGTCAAGCCTACATTTACAGTAGAATAAATAAGAAAGCCACCCCAGAGTCACACTGTCTTTGTGTGAGGTTAGCTGCCTAACCCTCACAAGTCATGCTCCATAAGGGACACCACCCTCAATCTACAGGCAGGATGTCAGAACTACGTTTGGTTGGAATTCAAATCTATCTTATCCCAAAGCTTGTGCTAACAAGACAAAATAGGCTTCTTCTATAAGCAGTTTTCAAAATAAAGGCAGATTTACTTAGACCCAAAGCTAGGCACTTTTAGAGCATCAGTGAAACCTATGTAAAGATAAATTTAATTATAAATTCAGAATACAAGACACAGATCAGCCAAGATTGTGAATAAATATAAATAAAACAGCTACAAATTACATTCTTGACCAATACTCATTGTTAATTGCAAAGAAAACACAAAACTCCTGAAAGTGTTCACTCTGATTTGACACAGTTAAGGCAGTTTACATCTTTTTCTTTATACTGGCATATATAAACTGTGTGTAAGAAAATCACACTAAAAAGCAAACTGCTCACCTGGAACATGGCAATGTGCAGTTGTACCCGCTGCAAGCTTGTCTTACACGAAGAAATGCTGGTTTCCAGCCTGCGCACCAGATCATGCTTCTTCCAGGCTGTGTCATAGGAGCTAGCTAACACAGTAGCCCTGTTCATTACCAACTGTGAGAACTTCCCTACCTGGATGTTGTGCTCTACAGCTTTCTTACACAGATCATCTACAGAAACTTTGCTTTCAGCACCAAAGTCCTTTGCCTCCACCTGAGCAATGATGTCTACACCCAAGGCACTGATAAAGCTACACAGTGTGAGTCCGAGGGCTTGGTTTGGAAGTCCTATCAAGAGCTGCCTTACAAAGTCCGCTGTAAAGGCCTTGATAGGCTTGGCCATTTGGTCTTCACTAAAGCAAGAGTTTCTAAAGAGGGTTTTCACATTGACAATCTGTACAGGTCCATTCACAGTACTTTGATCTTCAAGTGAACTTGATCCTAAGGGGAAAAAAAAATTAAAATAGGTCCTGAAAATTAGATAAAACAGGTTATCTGAAGCACTAAGAATTCACAAGTACACAATTAAAAAATAAGTCTACTCCATCATGCTCCCTTCTAGAGTACTAAGAACAAGAACACAACCTAACTCAGTATACTAATATTACCTGACAATGTTTTGGAAAAGGTACCACAGAGCCTGAAGAACTCCTTTATTGTCTGTAGTCTTTTTAAAAAGAAAATCTCTTCTAGCACCTGACGGTGATTGTCATCATCAAAAAAATTGACCTGGGTACTCCTGGCTTCCCGAATAATGTCGATCTTCCTCCAAGCAACAGGAATTTCCATCTTGTTTAACTACGCAAATGGAAAGAAGAAATGCTCACTTCCTCTGTAAAAGACCACTGTACTTACACCTTTCATAAGACAAAACTAATGTTTACCTTTTCAACTAATAAGCCAAAAGCAGTTTCAACTTGGGCAAACATGCCATCAAATGCTACCAAAAGCATCTGGCCAGCTGACATTTTTGGTGTTTCATCAACTGAACCATTTCTTGGCTGAATTAGTTCACCATATTGAGCATGCAGCATTCTAGAAAAAAAAGAAAAGAGTGTTAAAACCCTTACTTGAAGAAGAATTTGTTTGGGGCAACACAAATGCCTGTTAAATTTCAGAGCTAATGTGTAATCTGCAGAAACATGCTAGCATTATGAGAACTGCTATGAGAAAATCACATTTACTGCCAACACCATTATAAAATCAATGATTTCAACTGTTTTAAAAATATGCAATAACTACTTATGTAATCTAAATTTTATATAAATGTGAATGATACTTTTAAAATTACTACATTAATATATGAGACTGTCCAGAATAACCAACCTTTCTAAAGTATAGACCTATAAAACTGTCAGGTACAGTGGTGCTACAGCCACATAATTGGAACCAACTTTACAGAGTAATAGAAATACTGGAGTATGTACAGTTTTGAATTAAGCACAGTTCAAAACTTTAAACAGCAAGGAATAGTGTTGTGTGCCTACAAACCCAGCAACAGGAGGCCAAGATAGGGGCTATCCTGCCAAGTATAGCCAATCACTGAGCTCCAGACCTAGTAGTGGCTCTTACAAATTTAAAAAACATGGGGAGTCGGGGGAGATAAAGATCAACAGAGCAAGACACCTGACATCAACTCTGGTCTCCACATATAAAGACATGGTCACCTGTACCTGCATCAACACACCCACACACAGCAAATAAAGCAAGGTCTGAAATTCAGTAAAAGGTACACAAATCTAAGCCAACTTTTTTTTTTTTAGTATGTATTTATTATGTATACAGTAGAGGGTACCAGATATCATTATAAATGGTTGTGAGTCATCATGTGGTTGCTGGGAATTAAACTCAGGACCTCTGGAAGAAGAGTGCTCTTAACCTCTGAGTCATCTCTCCAGCCCTTAAGCCACCTTTATAACTATTTCCTAAAATGGTGATACTGTTGTTACATAAATAGTTTAAAACATTTTTAGCTGGTATCTGTCTATGCTATTAGTTATAATCTTATGCAGCTACAGCTAAAAAGTAACAGAAAAAAAGGGGATTTCTAAATGCAGCACTGTTATAATAAGAATTGCTGCTACCCTTTTGTTGAATGAATAACAAAAGAATGACAAGGTTTATGAAAGATATGTTCATATTTCATGTTTCCTGAATTATTTAAGGAAAAATATTGGGTGGGGGGACTTCTTCAAAATAACTAAGGGAAGGCTGTTAAAATGGCTCAGTGAATAAAGGGAGTTACTATCAGATTATGCAAGCCTAATGACCTGAGTTCAATCCATAGAACCCTCATAAAGGTGGAGATATACAACTCTACAAAGTAGTTCTCGGACCTCTCTATGTGCATAGTGGCATGAGTATCCTTCCCATACATAATAGAAATTAAAAAAAAAAAAAAAAAAAAAAAAAACAAGAAAAAAAATATAAACCAGAATGAGCAGGTGCAGATGACCTCACATGTGGAAACAAATTCTACACTCCTTCCTTCCTACTTCTAATTTCCAACATAAGGAAAATCAGGTAGTCAGTATTTCTGCCCCTTCCCTATCTCCTAATTATATTTTCTGCAGTGAATTCAATGTCAGAATGTCAAAGAAAGAGATCCTGAGTCTCTAGACTAACAAAGGAGAGTAGGGCTCAGCATATGCTTAGAGATCTATGCAACCTCAACAGGTTTCAAAACCCAACTGGTTTTTGTGGATTAAAGAGAAAATACAAAATCTCCCAAATATAAATATGAATTAAATTAAAATGGTTTGTCTGAAGTGGGGTACCCATTTCAGCCAAGTTCACCTCAGATGCTTCCATGGCTTAAAAAAAAAAATCTCACACTGAGAGCTGGGAAGAGAACTTGAAAGATACTTGTCAAACAAGCCCATGTAAAGGTAGAGCAGAGAACTGAATCTAAAAATCTACCCTCTGACTTCTGCATGTGCACCAGGACAAGTGAATGCTCTCTCCCCAACCACCAACCCACACACAGTAAAAATTCATTCATTCATTAAAATCCAATACACACATTGAACTTTATGCACATGACTGTAGCCATGGCAACAAAAGGGTAGTTGTGTGCACAACCAAAGATACATAAAGCTACTAATGTACACACATACATTAAAATGGGTATGCATGTTATTAGTGAAACACAACCATGTTCCATGACTTCTCTACTGCCCATTTCATGACACTGATATGTGCTATAACAATGCAAGCAACTGCAAACAATCTCTAATGAATCTGTAATTATTATGAAGTAATGGACTTTTTTTTTTTTTTAAAGGCATAAGCATATGTCAGTAATTAGAATTGCCCTAATTAGGTTGGAGCTCAGAATCTTACTTGTCAACCTTCTAATTCCTACCATCTCTTTTTATAATACAGAATGACTCAAACTGGCCATGTTCTTGCCTTAGTGACCAAAGCCCTGGCATTACATGCATGTGTCACCACTGCTGATCTGCCAAATGGCTAGCACACTTACCTGGCAACATCAATATAGTGAGCATGAGTTTCTTCTTCAAGTCCCATAGCTGTGTTTCGTAAGTAAGCTTGAAGTGAATCAACTAGAGTCTGCAGAGGAACTCCATCAGTCGTCTGCTCAATGAGATTGTCTAGCTCATGGAGCATACTTTCTAAGGTGCATTCTCCCTTCATTAAACATCTAAGTGCTTCTGGGAATATGATTTGCCGAAAATTTGAATTTAACTCCTATAAACAGATATATATGTTAATGCTTCTCCTAACTTTAGGTAAGTTATACATTTGATAATGCAGTCCCATAAATTAAAACCAACTCATACAGGGAGGGCATTGTGGCACACACCTGTAATCTTAGCACTCAGGAAGCAGAGCCAAAGGAATTGCTGCAAGTTTGAGTGTTGCCAAACATTTGAGAAAGACTAGCAATGGCAAGTTCCAGACTAGCCAGGGCTACAAAGAGAGACCTGTCTCCAAAAGGCCCAAAATTAAAAACCAACAAATAAAAAACTGTTAGGCTTGGTGTGGTGGTACACACCTTTAATCCTAGCCCTTGGGACTAGGAGACAGAAGCAGGAGTTCCAGGCCAACATGGACTACAAGGTGAGGTCCAAGCCAGCCAGAGCTGCATAAAACCTGTCTCAAAAACAAACAAAAATATAAAAATACCAACTTATGTGGTGATGTATAGTATATTTAATAAAAAGCCTAAAATCAGAAGATAGAGCCAAGCCATGAAGGTCAGAGAATGGTGACTCATAACATGAGAGGCAGAGATCCAGTAAGTTCAAGGCTGAAAAGAGTCAGGTAATGGCATACATCTTTAATCTTAGCACTAGGCAAATTGAACAAGGAATTGAGACAGGAGAGGAGAAATGATGATGATATATATAAGGCAGAAGTTCCTCTCCTCCCAGGACAGGACCTACCCATTTGGCCTAAAGAGTTGGTTGGGTGAGAATTGGCTGTGGTTTGTTCCCTGTTTCTCTGATATTTCAACTTTTCCCTATTATCTAGCTCTGGGTTACATTATAATACCAAATAGAATTCCATGAAATAAACTTACACAAAACTACATTCTGATCCTTATTTTAAATGGGTGCTTAAGCAAATTCAACAGTTGAATTTACCACAAACCTCACCCCAATCCCTGATTTATCTGACTTATGGGCAAGATTTTAAATGATTGCTTAAGCAGCATTCAGTAAAATTGCGCTTCTAGATTGAGAGTCTAAGCAAGACTTGGGGGGGGGGGGGAGGCTTGTCTTTCTGAATGATGTTTTGCTGCTGGGTTGCTTGTTGAAGTTATTTTAAAACCTAGTCTCAAAGCTAAGGATGATCTTAACATTCTGATCATTCTGCCTCTAGTTCTTAGACACTGGGATTACAGGCATTTGCCACCATTCTTGGCTATGTGCTTCTAGGAATCAAACCAGGATTTCACATATGCTAACCAAGCACTCCAGTAACTAAACTATGTTCCCAACCCAACTTACAAAACCTTAAATGTTCACCTGCAGAGATGTGTATACTCCATTGGCTAAATGAACAGCCTCAGATGCTTCCACTGGGTTGGGAATATCCAAGTCCTGTGGTACCAGGTGGCACTGCTTTAATAACTGCACCAAGCAGGTGACATTTCCACTCATACTGCACAGCTCCTCTAGGAACCAGGCTCCATCTCGGGATGTCAGATCAACTAGCTGCTCCCCAGCACTAGAGGCTGCACCTTCCATCATAAGGTTACGCCTATGTGAGCAATGAAACCACATTTGATTAAGTATTACAGACTAAAGAAGAGTTAAATTCTGAAAGTGACTCTAACCCAGGCCAAAACTAATTGTATTCTACATCTGGGTTTAGAAAAAACCAATGATCTAGTATTAAGCATGTTAGCTCACCTTGTAAGAGTACAAAGGGCAGAAATAATGACACTTGCTAGACTCAGAGACCCTTCTTCTCCATTCTCATGAAGGAAAACTTTAATGCAACGCTCAATTTCTTTCAACTGATCTTCACACACTGGCACAGTAACAGCTTCTTGTTTCAAGCGTTCCACTTGTCTAATAAGTCTGCTGTTTATGTCTGCTGCGTATCGCTGAAGGGTCATTTCAGTGGCAGTGATAAACTGACACACTGTTGGAGGTGGCTGAGGAGCATACTGTATTTCATATCTACAAAAACAAAGCAGATGCTTGCTCATATTAATATTCTCCTACTTGTAAATAACATCACAATGCAAATATAAGAAAATTGCATTCTCTCCTCAAAAAATAGAAATCATTAATCAGATTAATTATCAAGAATATAAGCTATTTCATAAAATGGCTTGAGTGATCCAATTAATGACATATAACTTCCTTAAATAATCCTACCATGCTAACACTTGTATATACTAATTAAGAGAAATTGTGCCTTGCAAGAGAAACCCTGAATGATCTCACGTTAATAACCTCTTTCTCTCTCTGCAGTGCTACAGGAATGGCACCTATAGCTAAATTATTAATGTGGGAAGACAGTGAAGCCTACACAAGATGGTGCCACCCATTGACAGGTAGATGAGTTAGATAAGAAAGCAGGCTAAACAAGTAAAGCAGTAAGTGGTCTTCCTCCATAGTTTCTGCATCAGTTCTTGCCTACAAGTTTACTGCCTTGAATTTCTACCCCTACTTTCCATCATGCTGGACTATAAGCTGTAAGCTAAAATAAAGTATTTCCTCCCCAAGTTGCTTTTGGTTATAGTCTATATATAACCCTACCTAGTAGTACAGCAACTTACAACACAACCCTGCTTCAATCAGTGTGAAATGAAGAGAATGAGATAGATGCCTTCAACTTACTTCCTATAGAGTTCTTGGCAACGCTCTACTGTAGTGTTGCAGATGAGCTCTTCCATCCAGGCCTTCCACTGTTCAATTCGATGTTTCTGAAATATGGCTTTTGGATACTGCAGAGCGACGGTTGCATAGTGATGCAGCTGTTCCAGACAGCCACGGAGGACAGAACGCCTCTGCTGCAGAAGAGCACCAACTTCCCCCTCCAGCTGCTCACACTGGCTGATGAGGTGGGCTTGGCCAGCATTCTGCAGAAAGGCTGTTGCTGGTACATAGCTTGGGGGACCTTATTATAGTTAAACAGAGTCAAAAAAAAACAAAAACAAAAACAAAAAAAATCATTTCAAGTCAATAGTCAGTGAAAGCACAGATTAGAATCCCATTCTTTCAAACATAGAATGACAGAACCCACATGCTCACATACCAAGGTCCATTTGTGTGCTTATCTCCTGAAGCAAACTTGCAAGCTGGGTTGCTTCTAAATTATTGAATGCAGCCTGATAATGTGTTATCCACTGTTCAAACTCATTCAGCTTCACCTGAATTGCTTCCTGAACAGCTCTTTGCTGGGTCTGTAGTTGAGTATGCTCAGAATACCTAATTAGAAAATTAAACCAAAGATCACTTGCAGCTTTTTCTTCTATCTCGTAAAGGATGAACTTTTCAAAACTAGTTAGTGCTTTTTTTTCTTTTTTTTTTTTTTTGGGGGGGGGTGCTTTTCAAGACAGGGTTTCTCTGTGTTGCTGGCTGTCCTGGAACTCACTCAACAGATTATGCTGGCCTTGAACTCACACGAAGATTCACCTGTCTCTAACTCCCCGGCTCCACCCCAAGCAGAGTTTGAAATTTCTGGAAGGAAAATTGCTGGAACAGTGTAGTCTTGGGTGCCTCTAGCAATGCTAGGCACTTGCATAATTAAATATTGGGGATATCTACTGTGTGAGGTTCATTCACTTGGATCCCAGTAGTTGTGTGCTTTTTAAGGATTTATTTACTTATTACTTATTACACTTTGTGTGTATCTGCATGCATCTTATGTGTAAGATCCAGGGAATTAAGTAGAGGTCTGGATCACCTGGAACTGGATTTTAGACTTGGTGTTGGGAACTGAAACCAGGTCCTTGGTTAGATCAGCCAGTGCTCTTAACTGCTGAACCATCTCTCTAGTTCCTGTATGCTTTTGTTACACACAAGAAAGCAGATAACATAACTGCCACTACACAAGTGTTTCTACAAATAAAAATTCTCTACTAGCAGCATATATTGAGAAGTACATATCAGTTATTATTTTAAACCTGTGTTGCAGAGTACGAGATGGATGGTCCACTCCTTCAGCTCCTTCTAGAAATTCTATTTCCTCCAACAGTTTGCCCTGTAGTTTTTCAACCTCTGTCAGCTGCTCCTGCAGGCTCAGGTATTCATCTAAGCTGCTATCCAGCTTGGGAAGAACCACCAGCATCTCATCCCGATTCTTAAACCAGTTCACCTGCAAAGAAGGTTGTGATTAGGTACAGTGAAGAACTGTCAGAGGCTCCACTGTGTTACCTGTCAAAAGAATTGTGAAGACTGCTCCACCTGGGTGTTTGTTTTCCTAACCAAGAACTGGGTTTGTGACAATGCCCTCATTTTACAAAGATAACTGATCCATTCATATTTAATGGTCATAAGTGGACAGATTCACTGGTTACAGAAAATTAGTCTGAGATCTGTGACTTCTCTTCTGAAAAGGAAGGAAAGCTATTCAATTATTTAATTAGCATTTAATTAATTATTTAATTAGTTTGCTGGTGAAACATACTACCCTAACTCCAAGGACTGTGTGCCCGTGTAGTAGGACAGGGAATCATCATACCCAGAGAAGCCCTAACACACTCAATCCTTATGTATATTTGCTCTGTTAAAAAACTGCCAGTGACATTACATTTCTGGGCTTCACCTTAATCTCAGCGACTCTGGAAGAAAAGAGGCTTCGGGTAATCTCACGTTCCATCTCTCGCTTGCTCTGCTTGCTCTCAGCCTGCTGGCCACCTCCACCATAGACAGCACCTGCAAAGCCAGCTTCACCACCAGCTGTCCAGTCCACCAGGGGGTCGTATACAAAGGCCTCCAAGAGCGTTAGCAGAGTCTCTCTGCCTCGCCGCATAATGTGGAGAACCTATTTTTAGAAATATTTTTAGTAAACAACACAAAATAAAAATGTTTTATGACTTCATCTAATGGACTTTGCTCACTAACGGTTACAATACACAGCAAAGGAGAAAAGACATACCTGCTCACAGGAAAGCCTAAAAACACCTTCTACTCCAGTTACACCCAGTGCTGTTTCAATGTTTTGTGTCATTCGAAAAGGCACTTTCTCAGGAACTCTAAGGCTTTTACCTTGAAAAGATAAATCATTATAATTTTGTCCTTAAACACCAAAAAAAGACCTTCAAATAAATGCAAAAGCCCATTTATTTTATCTTACCTTTTTCAAAGCAAACATTGTAATCTATGTGAACTACTTCTCCAGTTGTCATATCTATGAGAACATTATCCAGATGTCTGTCTCCAAGGCCAATTATGTAGCCAACCATAGACATGACAGCAGTAGATCTTGCATAGGACTAAAGAGGGGGGGGGGGGAACAGATAAATATAATGAGTTAATCTTCCTCCAACACAAACTAATCTAACATCTACACAACATCACAATTCTACTCCCTTGTTCTAAAATAAACCAATAACCACAAAGCACTAATCAAGACTGCTACACATAGCTGCCTAGGCCCTATACTATGACAGGCATGCTTGAGTGGGAGATTGCTGTTTTTGAAGATTTATTTCAATTTTAATTATGTCTATGTATGTAGATGTGCACATTAGTATAGCCCAAGAGGGCCATACAAAGGCATTGAATCTCCCAGAGCTAGTCTAACAAGTGGCTTGAGCATCCTATGTGGGTGATAGGAACCAAACTTGGGTCCCCTGAAAGAGCAGCACACATCCCCATGGATATTATATATTCCAGACCAATTTTATTGAATATACAATATATCACCATACAGCCCTAGCCACTAAGACCCATTGGCTGTCCCAGAATGCTGTGGAGTTTTTGTTTTTGTTTCTCATTATGTAGTCCTGGTTGACCTGGAACTCTCTATGCAGACCAGGCTGGTCATGAACAGATTATCTACCTGTCTCTGTCTCTCTAGTGCTGGGGTTTATGCCCATCCCAAGTCCCATCTCTTTTTTTAAAAAAATAAATAAATAAAATAATTCAGCTCTTTCAATATTCACCTTTTAATTTCATCCATCATCCCTTCCACCCTTCCCTCACAGTCATAGCCACACTTTTATAACTCTCAAGTAACATTCAAGTACAGGACTCGACTATAAAGTCTGGAAGAAAGAGAAAAGACCAGAAAGACTGACAAAGAGAATCTGATCAAAGCCAGAGTAACAGCGATGCCTAACCCCAAGCACCAAGTACCTGTGTGACTCTCCACCACTCATCAGGAGTGGTGCAAGATGACCAGAGCTCTTTGGCCAGGAGGTTTGGGGGTGTGGCCTCCATTAACTCCTCCAATACTGCCTTCATCACATGCAAGGGCCAATCCCTCCTTGACACATCCAGGCTAAGGCCAACTATTTTCAAAGCAGGACCAATTTTACTATAATAAAGTTCACTAGGACGAGGTACAATGCTGGGATTCTGAGGAGTTTGGTAGGAATCTTGGGCCTTAAAAAAAAATTTTTTTTAAGAAAAGATTAGTTTTACTTGAGGGAAGACAAAAATTAGAAAGCATTTTTTAAAAGTTCAGCTTAAAATATAATCTGTGTTTTTCATAATAAAATTCATTTTTAAAGGCATAATTCACTAGTGCATTATTTTCAGCCCTCACTGATGATTTATTCAGTGTGAAATAAACATAGCTATTAAAAAACACATTTCAAAGTTCAGACAGCCTCTCCATCTCCCATTTTTAGCTTACTCTTTAATAACTGTATTACAGGCCTATGCTTACGGTTAAAACTTGGACTTCCCAGACTAAAGGCACAGAAGGGTTTAGCATTCTTGGGGTCATGGAATTAAGATGCCAAAGTACCACAAAAATAAATAAATAAATAAAAATGAAGGGGGGGGGGAAATGTGACTCTTTCCAGCTCCAACAGCTCTTAGTAGTAGCTGCCTGCACAGTGTCTTTGGCTGACCCCACTCAATTCCACTACTTAGCATATAAACTGTCCAGGTGCTTGTCTTAAAAAAAAAAAAAAAAATTAAACTCAGTCTGAATCAACCAATAAAATTCACAGGTACAAAATAGGACACTGTAGTGATCAAGTCCATGTTAAATTTAAATACTGAAAACAATCTGGGTTTCAAAGCTTTTTATTATTTAAAATTTAATTTAAAAGCTCATTATAGCATTTAAGATGTAAATCATCAATTTCTGAGCAATTAGCAACTACATGTCTTAAAACTTTACTGTTCAATACTGTGTCCCACCACCACTTGATAACCCATTATAAGTATTCAAATATGTTTGACTTTACATAGTCACTGAGAATGCCCTGATACAGTCCAGTAAGGATACAGGTATACTTGAATTTTACCCAACCTTTTGTGCTTGTAAGGCAGCTTCCCGCTGTTGCCATCGTTTGTAAAGGCCAAACAATGGGGTGGCTCCATCCACCCATTGGATCAGCCCTGATCTTGTTCCTAGTGGTGTTACAGAATAGTGCCGTGCATGGAAACGGGGTGTTTCCTGCCGATTAATTGTGGCAAACATGGTATTTACAATAGATAAGAACTGCATGATCCTCTCATCCAGATGTAAATCCTCTAGTCCTGTGAAAACAAAATCAAATTACCAGGATGGGTAACAAATAGGTGAGAGTACACTATTTCTTACATTTTCAGTTAGGAATAAACAGTAAGGCAGACCTAACTAAGAACATCAATTCTAAAAACACTGAATTTTATCCAATGATATTAACACTAGTTATGAACACTAAGTTATACTCAGTTGGTCTGCTGTAAGTTCATAAGCAAGGTGCAAAGGGTGAAATGTGACATGCAGCTGTCATTCAAAATCACACAAGACATAGTACAGAATTTCATCTACAAAAGGTTTACCCTAATATGCATGCAAGCTCACATCAACAATCATATGTTTGTCTTAAAAACATGACTTAGTTCTAACTCTACCTTTGAAAAGATAAGGATAGCTCTTCCCATCCGAGCCGAGAAAGAGGAGTTTCTTAGGCTTGGTTTTAGTTGGTAAGATGGTGATGGTTCCGCCCACACTGTGAATTGTCACAGTGTCTCTGGCTGAGACTTCGCCAGGAAGTGCAATTTCGGTGTTAGTCATGGCAGCCAACCAAGGACTGATCTCATCAAGACGCAAGATGTAGCTTGCACGTTTCTGTGCTCTCTGTTGCAAACTCAACATTATCTATATTCATAAGGTAGAAAAACAAGTCTGCATTCTGGTACAACACATTGCATTTGACATAATGTTAAACCAAAATACCCCATAAATATCTGCTGTTCTAGTCCCTATGCTTAATTTGATGCAAAGGATGTGGACTATTCTTGAAGCAGAGACTACTGTGTTACTATGTGCTAGTATGTGATTGCTATTTGAAGACATCATCCCCCTTTCTGCCAAGAAAAGCAAGAGAATCAGAGGAGGTGGGAAGAAATTCCCAGAATCACTATGGTGCTGTGAGTCATGCCTCAGCAATGTCAGATAAAATCAATCAGTTCTTGCCATAGCACAAAGACAGACAGAACACTGACTTGGACATTACCTGAAAAGTTACTGACATAAGTTTTAAGAACAAAATACAGGTCAATCATGAAGCCAATTTCTAATATGCTGTACAAAAGTAAAACAGAACACAACAGACATTTTAATAGAAATAACAGGTTAGAGCTCTGACCCCTTGAAATATGCAAAAACTGGCACATAAACAGACCGCTCTTTAGTCAAACATAGATTAAAAAGTCTAGAGATTCAGGAATGTAGAGTGCTCACCTAGCATATAAGGACCTCTGGGTTTGATAGCCAATGCCAAAAAACCAAGCTACCATCTTTAAAAACTTTTTCTCAGTTATTTATTTCATGCACACTGACTTTAAAGGTATTGTATCTAATCTAGGTTTTTTAAAACAAAATAAAACAAAATTGGCCTTGGGCCATGGAAATCTGGTCCCACCTAATAAACATACAGGGCATCCCTAAGAAATACCATAGTTTGTGTTAGTTTTCTTGTCTTGTACTTTGAAAGATTTCCTCAAAAGTTAAAAGTTTTCTTTTATTGGTTTTTGAGGCTCTCTTTATGTAGTTTTGGTTATCCTGGAACTCACTATATAGACCAGGCTGTCCTCGAACTCAAGAGATCCACCTGCCTCTGCCTCCAGAGTGCTGGGACTGCAGAAGCATCTAACCACACCTAGGTAAGTTAGCTGTTTTCATTTACTGAAGCTGTAAGTGCTTTTGTTGCTAGTCTGTTTGGATCTGTGTCTTGTTTTTTATGGTAGTAAAGCTCAACAAAGACACCAGTTAAAACCCTAAGTGACAGAGAAATGAGGAACAAGGAAAAGTATGGAAAGTAAGAAAAGAGGCTCTGATGACTGACGGTGCCACTGTAGGAAAGGGAAAGATTATAAAGAAGCAACAAAATTAAGGAGAGCAAGACAAAGATTCCCAAATATTTGAAATAGTAAGTCCATTTAATCATTCATGATGCTTCAGACTTCAGAGTTCTTCTGATTTTAGAATATCAGCATTAATCTTGCTGTAGTTTTCTTATTAAAAAATCTGAGCATTACTCCAAAAGCTTTGGATTTTGGCGCATTTCAGAATAGTGATACTGAACCTAAAAACTGTTAGAAATGCCTACTTCTACCCTTAAAAACTACATAGTTTTTTTTTTTTTTAAAAATCAAATTTCCTAATCTCTTATGACAATACAAAACAATAGCTACACTTACAGTAAGTATATAACAGGCATAGTATTTGCCATCTTCTTTGTGTTTGAAGTCTCCAAATTATAAAAATGAGTAAAGTAATTTTCCACCTATCCTTACCAGAAATAATCACATGACACCTTCAGCAGGTTTATAAAATCTTTTCTCACTATTTTAAATGTGTCTCACAGGGAACTTTCCACATTAACAGCAGTTTTACAACTACTCTGTACCTCTTTAAATGGAATCCAGCTGCTTCCAGGTTTGGCAGGATTTGATGGAGTCTTTAGTTTTTCAAGGGCATTATCAATGGCATCACCATAATTATCCTGAAACCATTTTTCATGAGGTGTCTCTGCTGGTGCAGCAGTGATACTTCGAACATGCTCCAAAGCAAACACAATAGGCTTCATCAACGCTGTGTGCTTCTCTCGCATGATGGCAATTTTCTCTTCTCTAACCAAAGACATTTTCATTCAAAACTTTTATTATTAAAGTTTCATATGAACATGAGAATTTAAGTGTATCAAATGTTGAGTAAATAGCATCAAAAATGGGCAAATAACTTATTGTTTAACATGTAAAAAAATTTCATTAAATAAGAGAGGTAGCTTTGCTTTTTAGTTGTGTTGAAGAATGAGATTTGGACCCTAATCTTAATCATAAACCAAAACAAAGCAAAATGGACCAAACATCCAGATGCAAAAAAAGTGAAGACTACCAAACTCCTGAGAGAAACCATAATTCTTAAACTAGATTTCACAATGACTCTTTGAATATGGCACCTATAAGCTAAACTGACAATTCAAAGTGATGAAAGTTGTAAGTCATGTATCTAACAAGGAATTCTCCATAATGTTGTTTCTAAAATATCCTACATCAACAAAACAGATTCAATTCAACATTTTATGAAAATACATACTGATTAATCAAAACATAAAAGGAAGCTACACGTTATTGGTCACTAAGGAAAATACAAATCAAAACTTCAATGAGATACAACGTAATATCTCTGAGCATTATGAACAAAACTTCCAGGAAACTGTCAAGTGTTAGCTGAGTAAATGGCTTAGGTAAAAATCTGCCACACAAGCATGAGGAGCTGAATTAAAATCCTCAGAAGTCATGTAAAAGGTACATAAGTCATTGAGAATACTGTAATCATAATCCGTATCAGGGAGATGAAAGGTAGAGAAAGGAGAACCAATCCCCAGAAGCTAATAGGTTGAGTAGCCTCATCATGTACATAGCAGGGGGGGGGGGACGGGGGGGACGGACGACAAATCAAAATAGATTCTGCCTTAAATAAGGTGCAAAAGAAAGCTAGACAGCCCAAGTTGTCCCCTGACCTCTACAGAGTAGAGAATAGAATGCATGCACACACACCATGCATCATATATATGCAAGTACAGTTAAATGTTGGCAAGGATGGAGGAAAACCAGAATCCTCATGCAATGAAAGTTGGATCATGAAAGGGCACAATCATGGTTTAAAAAAAAAAAAAAAAAAAAAAAGACGCCTAGGTTTAACAAGATAATCAGTCACAATGGTCAGCAAATTCACCACATTGCATACAAAAGTATTTAAAGCAAGAACTCTGCCAGATTCTGCACACCCATGTTGGGAGTAGCATTGTTCACACAGCTAAAAACAAGCCCAAGTGGCTACTAATAAATGAATCAAACAGTAAAATCTGGTTCATGAGGGCTAACACAATAGCTAAATCAGCAAGGGTATTTGCTATGAAACTTGAAAACACAAAGTTTTTCTCCAAGACCCAAATGATAAAAGAAAAAACCCAACCCCTATAAATTGCCCTCTGACCTGCATACGCACAACATAAACACATACATAAATGATAAAAATGCATCCATACAATGCAGTATTATTGACTAATCATGTTAACAGATCCATGTTGTACCCAAGTAAATGCTAAATGAAAGTTACCAAAGGACAAATACTCTGATTCCACTCATGAGACACCTAAAGCAGGATAATTCATAAAGCAAACAATAAGAACTAGAGGTAACAAATGGACAAGTTAGGGCAGATAGAGTTTCTTACTGAGAACAGAGCCTACCTAGAATTAAGAATGATTACAGCAGAGGATAGTGGTGATGAAGGCACAGTACTATAAGAGCACACTTTAATGCCATGCAATTGTACAGTTAAAAGTGGTTAAGACTGTGAATTCTGTTGTGCTGATTAACATATTATAGAGAAAAAGTAGGGAGAGCAATGGAAAGATGGCTTGGCAGTTAAGAGCATTAGGTGCTCTTACAGAGAATCCAAATTCAGTCCCCAGCACTCACATGGCAGCTCATAACCATCCTTAACCCTAGTTCCAGAGGTTCCAATGTTCTCCTCATTTGGATGGGCAGCAGGCACACACACAGTATGTGTACACGTACACACACAACATGAATAATCTTAAAAGAAAACAGCAGTAGCCCCATTTTCCCAATGGAGTGAAGACATACTTGCGCAAGGTGTTGTTGTTCTGCACTCTCTTCACCTCATCTTCCAGCTGCTGAATGCGTCTCAGGACGTACATGTGCTGCTGTAACAAAACTCCCAGCCAGAGCTCATCCCAGAGAACAGTGACCCTTCGTAGCTCTGCCACAAGCATCTGAACCTGCAGGCACAACACATCCACATGGCTCACAAGACAGCATCAAATCAGATACAGGTAATACTCATTTCACAGGAAATTCATCAGCAGCCTCTCAATATAGATTAGTGAGACCAATTCTGATTACTCTTAATGCTTTGGTTCTCTGATAAAATTCCACTGAGATATTAGCTTTAGAATTTGGGGGGGAGGGGTAATGAATACTAATGAAAACAAATAAATTAGTTTTCTTGTACCTGTAAAACCATTGTTGGGTTGGCAGAGGACAGTTTATCTACAATTTTGCTATAGCAATCCTGCATCATGGCCTGGTCTTCATTTAAACCATTTTTAGGTTCATCTTTGTTGCTATCCTGAGAAGCAGGAGGACTTCCTCCTTCACATTCAGAAACCAGCAGTTCTTCTCCTTGAATATTTCCAAGTAAAGTAGGAATTGCAGAGGAAAACTTATTTCCTACAGTGAGATACAACAGGGATACATGTACATACTGGGTGTGGAAAACAAGGGTAATGTTCTTCACAGTGCTGTGTGTAAAGCTAAAGATTATGATGTTCTGCACTTTTACAAGCTGAGCTTTTCAAATATGCTTATAAATACTGTAAAGTAATGAAGGAAAGCTGGGAATGATGGTAAGCAAACAAGTAGCCTTTCCCAGACAAAATATAAAGCAAGGTCTAATGTTTACCATAAATAGCTCTATGCCAGTTTCTGGGTGTATTGTAAATAGGAACAAAAATATGCAAAACACATATTACACAGTAATTACTTCTTCAGTAAGTCAGAACCATTACCAATAAAAAACTACGTATCTTCAACTTGAGAACACACCACACAAAAAGAGACTTAAAATTTTATTGTTAAAAAAGAACAACAACAAAAAACAATAATTTAGCTGGGCAAGGGAGCCTCTGTGAGTAAAATGCCTGAGCCTGTCCTACATAGTACCAGGCCACTGAGGGTGAAACTCTTGTCATTCTTTCATACATATATACATACATACACACATAAATGTATTTGAATGTTGCATACCTGAAGCCTGGGATTCACTGCTAAGTGATATGGTTCCTACTATTGCAGGATACAGTATAAGGTGTGGGGAATCTTGGGCCACGCGGCAAAGGAGATTACAAATACTCTGGCGCACATATACTTCAGGGTGGTTTAAGCGTGAGAAAAGTTGTGGAATAATTCCTTCAGGGGAAGAAGACAGAGTCTTTAAAAACCTGGAAATTTTTGTGAATCCAAAAAGAATAAAACCTGATGTATGTCAGCATCAGCACAAATCATAAAGATGCCAAAGTTCTCCCGGTGGTAACTGAGACCCATATGAAATCATTCTTAATTGCAAGTCTGCTTAGGGGTAGAACTGTAATCACAGTCCAGAGCAATTACAACATTGAACGATGTGCTCAGTATATATGCCTCATAGAAGGCAAGTGAAGTAACTGTGGCAAAGGGTTACACTAAATCCTCTACACTTATTTTCACTACTCTCTTCAAAACTGATTTTTAATGATGAAAATCTTCTGCCTTCTAGTTTCTCAGTTCTAGAACTACAAGATAGGAGAATTTTCATGAAATATCAGACAGCCTATGATATCCTATGAACTAGTAGCATTTTTAAATAAAAATAAAGAAAAAAAAAGAAAAGAAAAGAAAGAAAGAAACTATTTCAGTCCCATTCAGAAACGAATTAACTAAAGAGGGGCATTGTAGTTAGGCCATTACCTCTCCATGGAGCAGTAGGGGTTGTCTCCAAGCCATGTTCCAGATACTGCCGGAGCTCACCAGCATGCTTCACCAGCAATCTGAGCAGTCGCAGGGTAGCCATCACAATCACATCATCAGTGCTCTGCTCTGCTCTGTGACTTAAATGGAGCCTAGGGTCATCTTCATCTAACAGAATCTAAGTGAACAATTAAGGGAATAAAAAATAATAATTTGTTACCACTCTTTCTGTCTAAAGGAAAGAAATTCCAAATACTTTTCCATAGAAGACTGTGCCACCTACTTGCCCAGCGTTGAGCTTAAGAAAAGTAAAATATGCGCTGCAAGATAGTTTGTACAAACTGAAGATTCTATCTACAACTTTCCTCCACACTTTAATAACACCTTCAGTTGCATTTTCATCAAGTTCAGAAAGCCATGGGCAGCTTGATATTAACTGCCGCCAGATAACGTCAACCATGTCATCTTCCTCATTATCTTCACTTTCTGTTATCTGAAGTGTAATATCTTCATCCTAAAGAAAATGTAGACATAAAGAATACTTTAGATGACATAGATACTTCAGGTGAAAAGGAAAATATGTAATGTGATTACCGCATGGGAACATTTTTCTCATGGATGATACACTCCATTAGTAAGTATCTCTTTATGCTTACTAATGCAACCAACAAGGTTATAAGGATTTAGGCAAGGATTAAAGACTTCTTTCTGGGTTTTCTGTATTTTAAATGTTTCTAAACTATAATATAATATTCTGCCTAGAGAAAAATAATCTGTTCAAAGGATGGTAAAAAACAGACAGAACATGCACAATAAACACTACTGTATTTACAATATTGTAAATGTATATCACAACAGCTTTTTTAACAGAGACTCATGGGTAAAATTTTTAGAACAGAACTCAGTTTGTTTGCAAACAAAACCCATACCTTTGAATATTGCATCTACATATTCAACAGCTACAGAACTATAGAACTTACAGGACACTGTGAGGAGGGAGGACACTGTGCAGCTCATTTAGTCCACTGCTTCCCATGTTAACTAATATTATGACAATCACCAGGGGCAGAGATTATTGGAACTCTGCTGCCTGCTAGCACAAAGTCCTAAGTTTGTCCAATTCCCAAACCCTCAAGTCATTTAATTGATGTTAAACACACATGCATAGAGTCTGTGCAAATCTTGGGGGTAGGGGGCTGCCCCCCATGTAAGGAAGTCTTATAAAGAGATTTACATGTTCTGAGTTCTAGCGTATAAACCCACAATGTCACTCACATACACCAGAAGTATGCTTTTACCCTGACAATACCACTAGACCAAGGAGCTAACTTCAGATTGGAAGAGTAATAATTAAGAGAAAATTAATTCACCTATTTTCATCAGAACCATTAAGAAATCACTTGATTTCTCAAGAAATTATGATCTTAGCAAAAAAGATAGCTATATGTCATCTTAAAGCTTGAGAGATTTTTACTTGCAACACAAACACTAACCCTCATAGACTATTTAGTAAAGTAGCCAATGACCAAACCCAGCAGTAGTGATCCATGCCTTTGATCCCACAGAGGTAGGCAGATCTCTATGAGTTCAAAGCCAGTTTGGTCAGAACTCACCCTCAAAAAACCAAAAAGTAGCCAATTTCCCCCACAAAAAAATTTTGAAATCCTGGCACTACCCTCTACCCCCAAAACCACTGTATCAAATGTTCCTTGCCTGAATTCCTGCTGGCCGACATACTGCTTGCCCAAGAATACCATATATTCTCTCTCTCTCTTCTTCGGTTATAGTATCTGGAAGCAGATTTTGAACTTCAGATTTTTCTCTAGGCAACAGACGAACACCTTCTCCCTGACTATAAAAATAAACAAGTCATCAAGTATTTCAGGTATGAAAACTCTCCCCCAAACCACATTTTACAGCTCCATTTTGCAGTGTGTTATATCAACTACACATTGAAACATACATACCTGGCATTGTCCACCACCTTTCTGCCCCACCTATAAGCCCAACTAGCCAATGCTGCCCAAGACTTGGCTACTTCTGGTGCCTGCACTGAGGAGAGGTGATACAACTGTCCCAAAATGAAGTCAGGTTCTCCAACTCCAATATGCACTGCCGTGACAGGAAAAATAACAAGAGATCAGTGTTGCATTAATAACTTCTATCAGTTTTCCCATTGACCTGTTAAGTCTTTATTATTTGTAGATAAGCAGTAAGCCCAATACTACTGCAGTACATAATTAGTTATGGCCCAAATTTTAATACTTTTCCACAATGTAACTATATTAAAAGATATCAGCTAATGTTAGCATCTGTGGAAACATCCATGCCTTTATGACACTATCTATAGCAATAGCTTAGGTGTTGGATGTACTGTAGAATGTTTTATATCCTGTTTTTGAGTGGCTATTCCCTTGTAACTAGAATAATTTTAAGCATTTGGTAAAAACAAAGCACAGGTGATAAGCATATCACAGAGACAGAGACCAAAAGGGCAGACAGAGACCTTTACTTTCATTTTTCAGAGAGAAAACTGTCTGCTTTAGTCATTAGCCAATTCATATGCCATGATTTTAAGACCTATCTATCCCTTATGAATATCAAGACCTGGTTAACAGATTCAATAAAATTAATTTTTTAAGAAACTAGTGTAAACAAAATACAGTTTGAGTAATTTAAACTCCAAGCTTCTGCAAAACAAAATGGAGGTGTATTTTACCCTGACAGTTAAGAGACTAGTTTTCTCCAGAACTGATTAGGATATTTGATTAAGAATGTTTGCATAGCATGCATGAGACATGGAGTTTACACCTAGCAAAATATACATGCAACATGCATACACCCAAGTGGACAGGGTGCCACTTGCCTATGAGTCAGCATCTAAGACACTCAAAAAAGGAAAGTTTTGATTGAGTATGAGACCAGTTAGGTTCTTAGAAAGAAGAAACTATGTCAAAAAAGTAACAGGTGGATGTGGTAACATATTCCTTTAATTCTAGCAGTTGGGTATCAGAGGCAGAAAGATCTGTTTGAGGACAACCTGAACCATACTCTATCACCCCCACCATGCAAAAAGGGGAGGATGGCAAACAAACAAAAAACATTGAAAGTGAGGGCATGGCTCAGTAGTATACCACCTGCCAAGCACACCCAAGACCCTGAATTCAATCTCTAGCACTTTCCCCTCCTCAAAAAAGAACAAGGAAAGAAGAAAAATAGAATTTTGTTTAGCTTAATCAATCACTCATTTTTTGGCCACCTAACTTTTTGCTAGTGTGAGACACAGTAAGAAACCTGAGTTCTTTCTGTGCTCCTACAAGCTATGGCTACATATCTACAACTGTTGACATTGACTCTTTCATGCATCACAGCAAAAATACCTACTAAGTCAGGATAAGGAATTTATATCTGAAAAGCTGGACACACAACCTTAAGTACTACTTACTGCCAATGTATTGTATTTTTGTGGCAAATTACAGCTAGCATAACACTGATTTCACACTTACAAAAATTAATATTTTTAAAGCTAGCATGAGAATAAAATACCTGTAGATTCACTCTCAATCCGAGGGTGTTCTTCTCCCACCGTATTAGCAGACGGCAACTCTATTAGAGCAAGTATATTCCTAGACAAAGTAGAAAGGCCTGGAAGGTTCTGCTGCTGCTGAGCTCTGTATACCTGTCTCAGCTGTCCTGAAATCTCTTTCCATTCTGCCTGGACCCATTTAGCCAGAGTCAGAATTGACTTAGCCACAGCATACTCAGCTTTGGCAGACTTGCAAAAAGATATAGCACAAGAACTCAACATTTCCATTGCGTGTGTTGACTGGCCTATAGGGGGAAAAACAAAACACACATACAAAACCATTAATTTATCCTTAATAGTAAAATAAATTATTTCAAGATAAAGCAATTATTTAGTTAGCTTTTGTTTTCAGAAACATAAATTCAAAAAAAAAAATAAAAATAAAAAAAAAAGTGAACAAGTAAATAAACACTTATTTTTATTCATTAAAAAAAAAAAAAAGAAACATAAATTCAGAGACTAGAGAGATGAGCTTAGGGGTTAAGAGCACCCACTGCTCTTGTGGAAACACAGGTTCAGCTCCCAGCATCCAGATCAGGCAGTGTACAACCTCCTGCAGCTCTAGTTCCAGGGAATCCAACACCTCATTCTGTGTTGCATAAATGTCCATTCAGACTCTCACATTAAAATAACAAAATTAAGATAAAATAAATACTATATCAACAAAATCAGCCAGACATAGTGAAACATACTTTTAATCTCAACACTTAGGAGGCAAAGGCTAGCCTGGTTGACTTGGTGAACTTCAAGTCAACCAAGAGAGTTAGATCTTGTCATAATAATAATAACAATAACAATAAAAAATCCAGGAACTGGGAAGGTGGATCACTCACTGGGTTAAACGATTGTCATGTAAGCATAAATGCTGGGTGGGCTTGACAGAGTGTCTATAATCCTAGTACTCAAAGAGGAAACAGGATACACAGAACAAGTTGGCTAGTTAAGACTACCCTAACCAAGTGAGCTCTGGGTTCAAGTGAAAAACTCTGCTTCCGGGGCTGGAGAGGTGGCTCAGCAGTTAAGAGCACCGTCTGCTCTTCCAGAGGACCTGGGTTCGATTCCCAGCACCTACATGGCAGCTAACAACTGTCTGTAGTTCCAGTTCCAGGCAAAACACCAAGGCAAATAAATAAATAAATAAATAAATAAATACATAAAGTTTTAAAAAAAAAAAAAAAAGAAAAACTCTGCTTCCGTATGAGATGGATACCAACCGAGGACACACACTATCAACCTCTGGCCTACAAACATACATGCACACACATATGAACCTGCATCCACGTTTGTTCCCACACATACAAATAAGCAAACATACAATATTCCCAAAGAGGGGAAACAACAAAAACAACAAAAAATGCAGGGATAACCAACAATCTTTGAAAACATGTCTTTCTGAAGACCACTGATCGACCAAAGCTGGAAATAATTTTTTTTCTAAAACATATTTTATACCACACACAGACACATGCATACAATTTTCTTTATATGCTTTTACTAACCTGCTGTATATAACAACTTAGTTTTTTCAATATCAAGCTCAGGCCCCCATTTTTCATCCACTTGACCTTGGGGGGACAGTTTTTTAAAATGCTGAACCAAGTCCTGGGCAGTAGTTGTCTTTCCCAGCTGAACCTCGCTGCACTGTGCCAGCAGTCTTGTTGCCAGTGACACATTCCCCCGTTTTCTAGCAAATTTTGCTGCAGTCAGACCTAATTCCATGAGATGACTTCTAATTGGTACTGTTTGTTCTAGAAAGAAAAAAATGCTTCATCAATTCCTAATTCACTTACCTCCAGACTCTGTTCCTTAAACATACCCTTCCTCATCACCTCCCCCATGTTCTCAACCCCTCCAAGCACAGTGTATGGCTTATGACTTATAACAGTGTTAAAGGGACAGGACACAACCAAGTAGTGCAAAGTGAGAATCATTCTTTAGAAAAAAATTAATCTTCTAACATCTGAATTGTTAGAAAAGAGCCTAGTGTCAGAAGCTGGAGAGACAACTTGTCACTTTAGAGAACTTACTACTAATCTTGCGGAGGAGGGTTATATTGCCAGTGCCCACATGATAGTTCACAACTGCCTATAACTCCAGTTCCAGGGGATACAGCACCCTCTAGGCGCACGTGATACACATTCACAAATGTAGGCAAACTCATATGTATAAAATAAAAATAAGTAAATTTTTTAAATGGTGAACTCAGTACATAAAGAAGAAAAAGGAACCTAGGTCAAAAAGAAGGGAAAGAGAATAAAGGCCAAAGATCCCCTTTTTCTAGCAAGTTCTTTTCCACTGCCACCTGGACAAAGCATCTAACGTGTGGCTTCAAAGCCATACCAATGCTGATGATTTCTAAACTTGGTAGACTAGATCAGAGAGCTGAAACCTACTTGTGTATTTAACACCTACACTCCTGGAATATGTGTTAAGTGGAATTCCCTATCACTCCTTAAAACTGCTCCCTTCTCCTCCTTACTCTTTCTCAAGGAAAGGCTACCTACCACCTAAACAGGTGTTTGGCAATTAATTACACTATTGCCTTCAACTTTCAGATTACCTTCAACTTTCAGATAGTTTGCTTTTTTCCTTCCTTACTGCCATCCCTAGTATCCTGCTTAGCATAGGGAGCTGGTTCCTTGCCTCTTTCTTAGTCTCCTCTAACCCACAGTCCAACCTTTAACTGAAGTGATCACACACAAGTAAACCTGGAACTTTACTTTCCTACCTTCCCACTGTCCCTCTACTGACCCTTACATTGACCTCTCACCACAATCTCACATAGCTCTAACTCCCTTTCAAGCAAACTGAATGTTTTTCTATCTCTAACCTTTATATCCAATATGTCTAATGCAGTCACCCACATGCCTTCTTATTTCTACCTTCAAATTTATATTTAAATGCTATTTCCTCCTCAAGTTTTCTAATTCCTAGGGTCCAGAGATAAGGGATCTCTGTTATATGCTCTTTTAGCTGCCTAAGTACATACTTCCATTCAAAACAGTATCATGCAGTTCACTGCCCAGTATTATGTTTCCCCGCTGACTCTAAAAATCTCCTTGATTGTAAGAATGAAAAAAAGGGGGGGGGGGCATCTTTGCTTGCAATTATCTGTGTGTTAACATTAATCATAGTACATGGCACAAACTACTTGTTCTAGACTTTCTCTAACTAGTAATATGGCTGGGATATGGAATTGTATCTCTGAATGTTACATTACTGACGTTTCCAATTTCAAGCAATGTTTCATATAGGAAGAAAAAAAGTAGTACTTGCCTCATCCTGTACTAAAGCTTTTATCTATTTTCTCTCAAAAGTGGGCTAATTCTCATATGGATTAAAAAAAAAAACCACCACTGAAATGCTATGTCCTAAAAGCCTTCAGTTTGCAAATGCTGACCCCAATATTCAAAACCCAGTAAGGAGGCTAGCCTACAGAGCTACATAATGCAACCCTGTCAATAAAAGTCTAAAGTGGACAAAAGTCAAGTGTAGTGGTCATATCTATAATCCCAGCATTCAGGAGGCAAAAGCAGGCAAATTATTTGTGAGTTCAAGGCCAGCTTGGTCTGTATAGCAAGTGCTAAGGCTACAGGGGCTCTGCACACACACATGCACACCCTCAATAAAAAAAGAAAGAAAAGCAGGCAAAAAAATGTTAGGAGACATCTAAACATAAAATGCACAACAGCCCCTATCCCAATGAAATGATAAGGAAATACACTCATCACCAGGGGAATAAAAACTAAAACCATAAGCTAAAATTACAGCCATTCCATTGATTAAAAAAGAACCAGAACTTTTTTAAAATACTAAAGAAATATAAAAAGTACAAGCATTTTCTAAGAAACACTGAACTATTTACAAAGTTGAACCAATAACTCAACAATCTCACACATAAGCTTTAAGAAAAACACAGGCTTCAGATTTGATGGTAAGTACTGAACATGAATGCAGTGACAGTTCCTTCTGTCAACTTGACAGGATTTGGAATCACCACAGAAACAGACCTGAGTGTATCAGTTAAGAGTGTTTCTAGAAAGGTTTTAACTTTTAAGAAGGGAAGACCCAAACCAAAAAAAACAGTATGGGCCCTATTCTATGAGCTATGTTCCCAGACTGAGAAAGAGAAAGAAAGCAAGCTAAGCACTAGCATTCATCTCTCTCTATTTCCTAGCTGTAGATGTAGCTACCTCACACTCCTGACTCTATAATCTCCCAACCATGATGGGTTGGTTGTACCTCAACTATGAGCCAATATAAACCCTTCTTAAGTTGACTGTCAGGAATTTGGTTGAAGTAACAAGAAAAATAAATAATAATACAATTGTTCATAGCAGCTCCATACTTATCCACCCAAATAAAAAAATAGAGAACAACCCCCCCCCAGTAACAAATGTAGAAACAAACTAATGGTGACACATCTATGCAATGGAATCTAGACAGAAGTTTCTGCCCTTGCAGACACTCTCAAATATCTAGCAGCTGCTTCTAACAAAAAGTAACCACTTTACTGACAAGTTAACATGGGAGAACCTTAAAAATATCAGGTAAGCTAGCAATGCCAGATGTGGGAGCAAGCAGCATAATTCCATTTATATAAAAACATCAGAAAACATAAGATTAATAGTTTACAGGAATAGGAAGGCAATCATCTGCCTGAGACAGGGACAATATTAACCTGAATATATAGAGAGACGTTGGACTTTCTAGGCTGACAGAAATGTTCTGAATCCTGTCTATACTCATGGTAGATGAGATAGAAAACAATATACTCTGCAACTCCCCAGAGAAAAAAAATGACCAGATGTGTTGGGAGGGGGAAGAGACCTTGAATAAGGATATACAGGGAAGGAAAAAAAAGAAGAAGAAAAAAAAAATTCAGAGGGAAAGATGAACACAAAGAAAATATAGGTGTAGCTATCTTATTTGTATTTCTTCCCTTGATAAGCCATGCCTATCATTCTTATCCTCTGTATAGTTATTGTTTACTCTTCCACATTTAAAATTCTTTTTACTGTGTTTTTTTTTTTGATAAATACAAAAAAAGAAGGAAGAAAAAAAAAAAAAAAAAAAAAAAAAAAAAAAAAAAAAAAAAAAAGAAGTTAGAAGTTCCCAGCACCCATACTAGGAAGCTTTCTCTATCTGTAATTTCAGACCAAGGAGATCAGATATCCTCTTCTGGTCTTCACAGCTTTCTCTATGGTGCACATAAGCTCACAATACATCAAATAAATAAATAAATCATAAAAAAAAGAAAACAATATACTTAAATATGTAATTTTATCTCAGTAAAACTAACTTTAAGAAAAAGAAAATTGGGCCAAAAGGTGGCACATGCTTTTAATCCTAGCACTTAAGAGGAAGAGATAGGTGGATGTCTGTAAGTTCAGGGCCAGCCTGGTCAACTCATTGAGTTCTAGAATAGGCTCAGTTATGAAGAGAGAGGGAGAGAAGAGTGTTACCTTTAATTTTCTCTAGCAGCTGATTCTGGTACATGGTGTATCTCAATGCCTGCATCCATGGCCGCACATCATGCTGTTTACATGAGCGAAGGGCATCACTGAAGAGTGGGATAAGACAGTCCTGGCAGTAGAGAGGCAAAGACTTGTGTAAAAGAGTCTCTCCTAATAAGAACAAGATAAACTACAGCCTTTAGATTTATGACAACTTGTCTATAATGTTCTACCTTGTGTCCTTCAGGCTGTGCTAGTGTAAATAAGAAAGACCCCTAAAGGCTCGTGTGTTTGAATACTTGTTCCACTGTTGGTAGAACTGTCTGAGAAGATTAGGAAGTGTGCCCTGGGGGATCTGTGGTTGGTATGTAAATGATTTTTTTAATTTATTAATTAAAAAAGGAAAAGAAAAAAATGTGGCTTTGTTGAAGAAGTATAGTCAGTGGGGGCAGGCTCTGAGGTTTCAAAAGTCAGTATCTCTGACTCCAACTTTGGGATCAAAACATAAGGTCTCAGCTGCCATGCCTTTGGTCTGGCATCCTAAGCCTTTGAAACTATAAGACCCAAATCAAACACTTTCTTTTATAAGCTACCTTGGTCATACTACATCATCAGAATAATAAAAACAATCAAACAAAACTAAGACACATCCAAACAGCAAACCTAAATAAATTCAGAATTTGTCAATACATTTACTAATAAAATGCATCTGAAAAAAAAAAGTATAGGGGGCTGGAGAGATGGCTCAGCGGTTAAGAGTACCGTCTGCTCTTCCAGAGGACCCGGGTTTGATTCCCAGCACCCACATGGCAGCTAACAACTGTCTGTAGTTCCAGTTCCAGGCAAACACCAAGGCAAATAAATAAATAAATAAAGTTTAAAAAAAAAAAAAAGTATATAAGCCAAAACTGCAAAAAACCAAAAAACACTAAACTCCTGATTCTGTAATTCTTAGAGATAGCAAATCCTTTGCAAAAGTTCTTTTTGGTTGAAGTTTACTCTATCAAGAAAAAAAAAGTAAAGTCCAAAATTTACATAAAAAAACCTAAAAGACTCAGCAATTAGTCAAAATCTTAAGTTCTTCCATATGCCCTATACTACCTCAAATAAAAGTTTCTTTAGAAATACATTTTAGGGAGCTGGAGAGATGGCTCAGAGGTTAAGAGCACTGACTATTCTTCCAGAGATCCTGAGTTCAATTCCCAGCAACCACATGGTGGCTCACAACCATCTATGATGACATCTGGTACCCTCTTCTGCATACTGTATACATATATATAATAAATAAATCTTTTAAAAAAAGAAAAAGAAAAAAAGAAATACATGTTAGATTTCAGTTCGCCAGCTTACCCAATTAAAAATTCTACTTTAAAACCTGAGAAAACAAGGTGTTTGATTTATACTAACATATACTAATACTCATAAAGAATGCTTATTATTAAAAAAGATACACTTCAGGGCTGAAGAGATGGGTCAGTGGTTAAGTGCACTTGTTGCTCTTTCAAAGGACCCAGGTTCAATTCCCAGCACCCACATGGTGGTTCACACCCATCTGTAATTCCAGTCTTGGGGGGAGGGCTAATATCTCATTCTGGCTTATAAGGGCACCAGATATGTAGGTGGTATATGACATGTACAGGTAAAACGCTTATACACATAAACTAAAAATAAATTTTAAAGAAAACACACACACTCCTACATACCTCTGTTGACAGTCTATTAGAGACTGTGTTCTCAAGAGCAGATGAGCAGTACAACTGCAGGGTACTCAGTACCGGCAAGGATTGAGACACGGTTAGCGTAGAAAGTCTTAGTGGTCCAATAGCTATGCGTGAGGTTTGCTTCAAGTACTTTACTACGTTTCTGAAAGAACATATTTGTTGTCAATTAATTAACAAGACTTATAGCTTATAGCCACTAATATGAAGCACAACCATTTGGCATCAAAAAATCAGAGATCACAGTAAGGAAAGGAAATTGTGGAATAGTAGATTATGAGCAACACAAGATGTTGCTTTCAGGGGTTTCTACACATCTGTAGATTCAAACCTAGCACCTCTAGCAGTTGCCTGACAATGTACACTTGTGAACTCACTCAGTTAAGGACTGCCATTTCTGATCTTGTTCCACATGATTTAAAGCAGTTGCCAAAAAGACTGAGCTTCTCAACAGTTGGACTTCAATGGATTTCTGCAGCTCCCGTGGGTCTGGGCTGAGCATGTTAGGAAGCAGCTTTTTCATATCTAAACAAGTTAGATACACTGTATTAAGTTAATTTGTTCTTAATCTACAAAAGTATTAACATATTTTGGCAATACTTAATAAAGTAATAATCATCAATCAATATCCCCTTTCATTAAGTTCAGGTAGCTAGACATTTCACATAGCTATTACTTATTAAAAATTGTATGTCATGCCTGTATGAATCACTTGCTCTCAAAGATGCAAATATTGGTAAGAAACCTACTCTCCCCTTTCTTTTTACATTCAAAATTTGATTCTTAAAGGATATAACCATTTCAGTGAGGTTTTCCTCTACTTTAGTTCATGAAATTTAAGCTCACATTTTCACTTATTTAATGGTGTGCACTGTGTGTGCATCTAGAGGCCAGAGGTCAACCTCCAGTATTGTTCCTCTAGCATCATCCATCTTTTTTTCAAACAGTCTCTCAATGGCCAGCGTATTCTACCACTCTAGCACTGAGATTATAAGCATATACCACCACACATGGCTTTTTGACATAGATATTATAAATTAAACTCAGCTCCTCATGCTTGTGTGGTAAGCATTTTGGTGACTAAGCTAGTTTGTCTATCCCAAGCTTATTGGTACATATTTAAATAAGCAGCGAAATTCATTTAAAATAATAAGAAAATAACCAGAAAAAGATAATTCTAAGACAAGTCAAATAGGATTATAGTCCAGAGATAATTATAGTTCAATAGGTTAAGCCATTAATTTAGCACATTATATAAGAAACCAAAACCATCAGGTATGGTGGAGCCTGCCTTCAACCCCAGAACTCAGAAGGCAGACATAGGAGGATCTTATGAATGCAAGCCAAGTCTACGTAGAGTTCCAAATGAACACAAAAACAAAACCAACATTTCAGGGGGAAAAAATAGTTTTAAGATAAATGACTCCCCTCTCATTTAAAAAGTTGCACAGTTTTTCTAAAATGTAATTGAAAAGATTAGTTACAGGGAAACAACACTGCACATTTTAACTCACAAAAGTCAACAGTGAAAGCTTCTTTAGTCATACAAACATCAAGAATGAACCTAGCTGGTTTTCACAGCTCTCCACAGAAGTACTTGAGAGCTTACAGAATGCATCCTACTATCCATGAGCCGAACCTCAATCTGCACAGCAGACCTCTGAATGCCACAACAGCAATGTGCAGTGTGTTCATCGGGGTGGAAATAAAGAAAACTGTGCAGCCTAAAAACTCCTTTGTGCTTTTTCAACTAAATGTCTACATCATTCTAAAAGTCTTACTATCACCTTTCCCAATTTAGTTTTTTGTTGTTTCATTTCTGAGTAACAGCAAGAACCACCTGCCTCTGCCACCATTGCTGGAGTTTAATTTTAACTGAGCCATTTGTAATTTGCTTCATCAGCTATTAGTATAACAACCCTAACTAAATGTGTTGTTTCACATAGTGTAGGACTCTAAATAAATATATAGAAACTTACAGATTTCCCAGTAAAATAAAAACTATCCAAAGTTTTAAGAAACTTGTGAAAAAAATTAAAACTGTACTCAAATACCTATTTTCTCTTTTGACCCTCCAGCAAGCAAATTAATATTTTCTCCTGGTAACAATTCCAACTGCTCAGTGCATTCAACAAACTCTCCAGACTCAAAGCTGCTTAGTGACCTGTAATGAAAATATTAGTCAGCTTGTGTTAGACCTCAACAGCCCTGTGTAACTTGGGGCTATGGGAAGAACAAGCACTATAAGGGAGTAACTATCCAATGAAATGGGTTTTTTTTAAGAGTCAAAGTACCATTTCATCTTGATGTGGCTCCCATCTCAGTAACACAACAGCTGGAGTGGCAAAAAGGAAAGTCCTAGTCATGACCACCAGTTAAAGCTACTTTCTCTTCAATCCCTCTTTCTACGGGCCTGTTAATAAACTGACAGTAGATTCTACAATGTCTTTAACACTTGCTCTGTCCAATCCATTGAATCCCATCAGCTGGCCTAAGTCCCCTATCATCTAAGTTTTATAGTTTAGTCCTGACTCTATCACTGAGACATCTCCCAACCCTTTGTGTTTCTTCTTTTTTTTTTTTTAAACACAAAATCCATTTACTCTCCCTGAAAGAATTCCAACTATTTCGTTATCTGCAGCCATTTCTTCTGTCCCCGGCACACCAGCCCCAGATTAGAGGCCTCACTCATACTAGCCCCAATTCTCTTCTGCCCGCCTCCACTAAAGACACTCCCCAACCAAGAAGATTTATGTTCTCAACTTCTCTTTTCAGACAAGATGATTTAGAATCTCTTATATAACTAAGAATGAGCATCTGTCTCCACCTTTCTAATGCTGGGATTGCTTCCTATAACACTACCCCTAGCTTTGACCCTTTCACTGGGTCCCTTCTCTTGTCACTAGGTCTAAAAGCAGTAATGAAAATGTTCATCAGCTAGCTTACCACATTTCTGTTCCAACTACAACAGTATAAACAGCTGCTTCTTAGGTTAGAGTTAAGTACTGGTTGTTAATGAACTGTTGATGTCTAACATGTGTTACCTATCCCACTACAAGACCCTAGGGTTTTTTGGTAGCAGGCTCCCCATATCCCTACTGTGCTCTACAGTTCTACAGTTTTAGCTAGATAACCACCCACCCACCCCCCACACCCCCCAAAAAAAGAGTTTAGATTGTAATTTCTTCTGTTCTCACCCCATCTACCAGTTATCCTAAACTGTCTATGCCTAACTTTAACTGCTTTCCTTGAGGCAAAAAAAACCCAAGTCTACGTAATCCTTTGTCAGGGTTTTTCCTCCTATTTCTTCACTTTCTATTTCGAACAGTTAGAAGCACTGTGCTTTGTCCTGCTATGCTATATCCAATGCTTCCCAGAGATTATGTGTTCAGTTACTAGAAAGGTAAGGACAGTGAACAAACTCTGATGAGCTTTTCCCTCCCAACCATGTCTGGAATGCAGTAAATCCTCTATTTTGAGATGCATAATTAAAGAGAAATAAAGAATATAACTTACAAATGTTCACAAACTCTCACCATTAATAAATATTTAAGAGTAGTTCAGAACACAGCTGTCCTGTGTGAGCCTCTCTAAAGCAGTGCCTCTTTATGTATAATGACTCTGTCTTCCCACTAAGCAGATTCCTTCCTTACCCCACTGTTGGTTTCCTGTTATAAATATGACCAGTTTTAGTATTTGCCATCATCACAGAGGAAGGCTACTTATGGACAGACAGGGAATGCTGACTAGATGAAGTCATTACTTAATATAGTTGAAATCGGCTTTCAGATTGAGTGAAGTGCCGCTGCTGTTCTTCTTCAGGTCATGAACCGCATTCTGCCACTCCTGCACAGCAGCCCAGTCAGCAATAGAGATGTAGCACTCACACGCTTTATTTCCTAGGTAATTGATAACTTCAGGGGAAGAATCAGTTGGTTTGGACAGCACAGTTTTTCTGAATTCACCTGCAAGTAATTTTATTAAGAAAAAAAAGACAAAAACTGAGAACTGTAAATATTTCATAGACTAGACTCCTGGAAAGTTTACCTGCACAAATGAACTGTAACTTTAGCATTTTTAATGTAAACACTGAATGCTCACCATTTAGAGAGTGTTTGGGACTGGCACTGTTTCGTCCAGCATTGGCCAATGTGAGAACAGACTTGTCAAAGCTGGAGATACAGCAATCAACACCTGTCATGGCACAAAGGTGCTCCTGGTACTCCACAGAAGCCTTTTCAAACCTTAAATACAAATTAAAATAAGTCTTATTTATTTTTAAATATTACTCAAAATATATTTCTAAAAGACTTAGTAAATACTTGATAAACTGCACCTGGACAAAGAGTCAGTTATTTGAAGGGGAAATTAAACTTCTGTCTCATAACCAAGACAGTATAAAACAACTAGCAGAAACTACTAACTACTTTATGTCCAACAATAAAGTATGTTGAGTTATCATACACTCACAACTAAGTAATGGTGTCCATTAAAAATCATGGGGGTTGGGGGCTGGAGAGATGGCTCAGCGGTTAAGAGCACTGACTATTCTTCCAGAGGACCTGAGTTCAATTCCCAGCATCCACATGGCAGCTAACAACTGTCTGTAATTCCAAGATCTGACACCCTTACACAGTTATACATGAAGGCAAAACACCAATTGACATTAAATAAATAAATATTTTGAAAAATCATGTTGCTGGTTTTAACATGGCAAAATAATTTCTAGAATATTGGTTTGTAGGAAAGCCATGCAGCTCTGTAGGTAAGACTATTATTCCAATAGCAGAGGAAGAAACTACCTACCTTAAGAAAATGGAGCTTTAGACACATCAAAACTTATAGGAATCAGGTTATTTTTCTCTCCAAACTGCTAAGAACTATTTAAACTTACACAAGGCATGCACATGCAATCGACAGAGTTGTGAGCAAACACTCCAGCAACTTACAGTATTATACAACAGTCAAATGTGGAAGGTTTCAAATCAAAAATCATATTTAAAAACATTTATGAAACTGAAACACCCTGTTTTCCAGTATGATTTCTCATAATCTAAGTGAGGCACTCATTTATAGCTGCTAATCAAAGAACAAATGGAAGATGCACCTACTGAAATGATTAAAGCATGCTTCAATATTCAAGACAGACTTTCCATTATTATACAATGCAAGGGATTTAAACATAATAATTCTATCATTCATTTCATTCTTTCTTACTTACCTCCCCTCAGCTTGCTGGGCCACAGAGTTAATCCAGAGAAGATTTTTACCAACGGCTGAAGATGACCAGACAGCAATTCCCTGTATAGCTTCAGGACAATGGAGCTCACACAGAGCTTCCACCACCATCATGATAGTTACTTCCAATTCATTTCCCTGGAAACAGCAGTTAGACAGAATAGTCACAGACCTCCTTAACACTGAAATTCAAATCTCTACTGAACTTATAACCACTGGCCACAGTATATATATATTTAACTATTATTTTCACTGTATTTAGTTTGTTGGGATAGCTTAAAAATAATCACAAAACATTTATTAAGAATTAAGAACTTTGTTGTTGGGGCTGGAGAGATGGCTCAGCGGTTAAGAGCACCGGCTGCTCTTCCAGAGGACCTGGGTTCGATTCCCAGCACCCACATGGCAGCTAACAACTGTCTGTAGTTCCAGTTCCAGGCAAACACCAAGGCAAATAAATAAATAAAGTTTAAAAAAAAAAAACTTTGTTGTTTTGGATTCCATTCATTTATTCTGAACCTAATTAAAGAATTTCCAGAAACAAATTTCTTACAATTATTCCTAAAGTCCCAGTATTTAATAAACAGTTCACAGTTTTAACATGTTCTATGTAGAAAACAACAGACTGGTGAAGTCCTTAGTTTTGAAAGACACCGAATGAAAAGCCTTAGAAAAAAACTACAGTTAACTATCTGTAGATTGAATCTCAAAGAGACCAAATCCAAATGATCACCTTACCTGAGATAGACTATTTGTTTTCATTTCAGTCAATAAGTCAAAGCCATGCCTTACTGTCACAGCAGGCTGACCCGCCAATAATCCTACTCTCATGATGGAGAGGCGGATCCGAGTAAGCCAGTCTTGGCAAGTCTGTCTATTGGTATAGAAAAAAGTCCTAATGACCTTTTAAAAAAAAGAGAGAGAGAGAGAAACAAGAGCTCAGGACTGGTTCAAATTATGGTGAGGATGCTTTAAATACATATGAACAAAATACACATGATTACCGTGATTTCAGCCCTGTACATCCCACCAGGTTTTACAATGAAATCTTTCACAAAGCACCACTACATTCCACAAACACCAACCTTGGGAGGTGATGTTAATGCATTTGCACATCCCTCATAGGCATTATACATTAATTTCTCCAGGTTCTCCAGGTACTGAAGCAGAAGAACAAGTCTAAGTTGATTGCTTCCATGGCCTTCATCATTATCTGCAGTGGTCCACTGACTAACATCCTGGTCAGGGTTTAGTGTGTGGGCTGCAAGACTTCTAATGATACCTGAAAACAAAAGCAGCAACACTAAATCGGAGAAAACTCTTGATTTTTCAATTTTCAAAAAAAACCAAAAAGTCAATTTACTAATTATCCTGTTTATATACTCATCAATTTAAAACAAAATAAAAAAAATTTCATTTTGGGGAGAAGCTTTTGAACAAAAACAGACACCCAAATGGCAAATGCAATTTAATAAACATCATTCTAAAAATTACCTAGTAAATAGTATAGGGGGAAAAAAACCCTCTGAAATCTACCAATTATAAGAAAGTCATTATTTCTGAAGTTAAAAGCCTAGAAACCCATCTGCATCATAAAGTCTGAAGAATGTTAAATTGCTGGTACCTTCAATTGTCTGAAAGGTGTCCTGAGCTCTGCCCAGTGGGGTTCGTAGCTTTGAAAGAACAGTGAACTGCGCAGCTTCCCAAATAGCCCACTGCCAAAGGACAGCATCTGTCTTTAGAAGATTGCGGGGAATTGTAGATTGGTCACGCTTATCCAGTCTCTGGCAGCTATAGAACAATCTTTCTAACCAATTGTCCTTCCTGGGAAAAGTAGTTTCATATGTAACAGACAATGACAACTTCATCTTAATAATCAAGACAAGTACAAGGGGAATGGAAGTAGGGAACAATTTTTCATACCAAAAGAAGCCACTGCACTGTAAGAATAGGTTGGAGTGTGGTGGAAATGAATTACTTGGTACATGGCTTATAAAAAATTTGGCTGCCAGGTTACATTTCATTCACTACAATTGTGCATCTCAACAATATCATCTCCAACCCTCCTTCAAAAGCATTCATGTCAATCAGATCAGTCAACAGTCAAATCACATTTCACCAATGAAAGTCACAGCCCAGTTCTGTTTCTACAAAAGTGCTATCTTCAAGCAGTATCTATCTCCAAAGCTGATTAAAATCAAAATGAGCAAACAAAGAATGTTACTCTCCACCCTGGCATCTTGGATGACTGTTTTCTCAAATCTGGATTTAATTATCAGAAGAGTTTTAACAGTAGTATTCTCTATTGAAAGAATCAAAGAGCTTTACGTACCCTATTCGGTGAGAGTTCCCATACAAAATGAAACTGATGACATCAGAAAAGTCCTGAGGGTGGAATGTGTTACTTGGTGCTTTACTCATGTGGCTTCTCAATGCTAGAGAAATCTCCTGAATCTCTGTGTGATTGTTATTGCTGTTAACAGAAAAGTCACCATCATGCAAGATGTCTTAGGAGGAAAGTGACCAGATTCTATATAAATAAAATACCATAACTTCATTGGAAACAAAAATAAAACTAAAGCTTAAAAATGGATAGAGGATGCCAGGAGAGGCAATTCATGCCTTTAATCCCAGTATTAAGGAAGCAGCAGCAAGCAGATCCCTTAAGTGAAAAGCCAGTCTGGCCTATATAACAAATTCTAGATAAAACTATAGCTAAGTAATGAGAAACTGTCTTTCCCTTAAAAAAAAGAAAAAAAGCTGGTTGGTAGTATTGAATCAAGCACTCAGAAGAGGCAGAGGATCTTTGAGTTCAAGGTCAGCATACTCTATTGAGTGAGTTCCAAAACAACCAGGGCTACAATGAGAAACCAAAAAAAAAAAAAAAAAAAAAAGTGTGTGTTTAATTTTACAATTGCAAAGGTCCTCAGATTGTTGGTACAGGGGACTTGGAGAGATGGCTCGATGCTAAGAGTACTTAATGCTCTTAGTAGTCTTCCAAAGGACCCAGTTTAGATCCCAGTACCCACACAGGGAACTCACAATGACCTTACTTCCACCTCCCAGGAATCAATTATACTTGCACAGGCACACAAATATAAAAATAAAATCTTTTCTAAAAAGACTGTTAGTATATACCTGTAATCTCAGAACTTGGGAGGCAAGAAGATCATGAGTTCAAGACTGGATTGCAACTATCCTGGACTACAAAGTAAGACCTTGCCTCAAAAAGTTAAAATAAAAAATAAAAAAGAGAAGATATGCATTGGGGATGTAGCTTAGTCAGTGGAATGCTTGCCCAGCACATACAAAGAAATAAACTGAACACAGTGCCCGCACACTTGTAATCCCAGCACTTTAGAGGAAGAAAAGAGGACTGACAGTTTAGAGTTTTCCTTAGCTGTATAAGAAAAAGTTAAAGGCTACCTTGGGATAACTGAAATTCTATCTCAAAAACAAAAACAAATGCCAGGCTGGAGAGATGGCTCAGCGGTTAAAAGCACTGACTGTTCTTCTGAAGGACCTGAGTTCGATTCCCAGCATTCACATGGCAGCTAACAACTGTAATTCCAAGATCTGACACCCTTACACAGTTATAAATGCAGGTAAAACACCAATTCACGTAAAATAAAGAATAAATTATTAAAAAAAAAAAAAACACAAAAAACCAAATGCTCCAAAAATAACTTAATATAAAGCCATAAAAACTTAACTATCTGAACTACCGGAGTTGAAGAGATGACTTGATTATTAAGAGTACTTTTTGCTCTGCAGAGGACCCTAGGTTTGGTTTCCAGTACCCACAAAACCATGTGTAACTCAAGTTCCAAGGGAATGGAACACCCTTTTCCTGACCTCAGCAAGCACAAGGCATCCAAGTGGTAGTTCAGAGACATACACACAGGCAAAACAGACACAAAACAAAAGTAAATAGATTCTTTAAAAAAAAAAAAAAAAAAATCTATCTCACTGGGCGGCAGTGGCACACACACTATTGAGTTCAAGGCCAGCCTGGTCTACACAGTAAGTTTGGGAATAGCCAAGGGTGCAGAGAGAAACCCTGCCTAACAAAACAAAATACCAAACTTCTAAGTACTGAATTTTAGATACTAATGAATTATTCTACACTAATTATTTTAAAATGATAAAGATCATTAAAAATGTTTTATTCTTCTAGATCTCCAAAATTATTCTCTGACATATCTTTGATCATTGTACCATGTAATATGTAAAATTACTGCACTAAACACGGTGATTGATATTTTCCTATGGTAGACAATTACAAAGTAGTAAAAACACACTGTGCCCAACCAGTTATACCTTAGTACAACATCTAAAGGAATTGACTTCAACAGTTTTCCAAAGGCCTGTCGAATACGAGTTCCGCTATGGACAAGCTGAACACGGCAGACATCAACACACCTATGAAAAATGATAGATAAATCAGGTATGGTAGCATTCCCATGCTGTTACAGCCAGAGTCAAAGAATCAGTCTCTAGTCCATACCTTTGTAGCAGATCATCTGGCAAGGAAGATGACAGAGCATGGAGACTACTACACGCTTGCAAACAGATATTCACATCTTCAACAAGAGCTATTATTTAAATAAATAAAAAAATGGATGCATTCAGTTTTCACCCCACAAAGTGTATATCACTCAATTATAATGTTCTCAACCCATTCATTCATTCATTCATTCATTCATCCATCCATCCATCCACTCACTCACTCACTCATCAAACAGAAAGCATCTACTATGGACTACACCCTACTTTTGCCTGGAATCCTCACTGGCAGAAACACCTAGGAAATACTCAACAAAATTCAAGTTAACAAGATTCATATAAACTTTATTCTAAGAACAGATTTTCAAGTTTATGGAATAAACTAACATAAGGGTAAAAATTTGAAAATTACTTCAACTATGTTTCAAGCAGTAAGAATGAAAATAATCAAGACTATATATGGCATTAAAATAGGGACTATGCACTTCATGTCAGAAGAGTGCTGCTGTAACTACCTTCTCCCATTAACCAATATTTTCTTTTAAAAGGTAAACAAAATTAAAACATAAGTTTCTTACTGTTGGCTAAAAGGCCTTTGGAAAATTTATGAAAAGATGGAAGGGAAAACAAAGGTGCATATGTTTCGGACTTCTTCATTAATACAGCCACTTCCAAAGCCCATGTCATTAATAATTTCCTAAAACATAAAATAAACAGTGAAACATTTTCTTCTATCAGTTTTCTTTTGATTTTTTTCAAGCAATACAAGTAATAAAAGAAAAGGTGGAGCTGGAAAGGACTGAAGTTCAATTTTCAGCACCCTTCAGCCAACTCACAGCAATCTCTTATTCCAGCACCAAAGGGACTCTCATACCACAAGCCTCTAAGAGCACTGCACTCACACAAATACGAAAATATACACAATTAAAAGTAAAATAAATCGGGGGCTGGAGAGATGGCTCAGCGGTTAAGAGCACTGTCTACTCTTCCAGAGGACCCGGGTTCGATTCCCAGCACCCACATGGCAGCTAACAACTGTCTGTAGTTCCAGTTCCAGGCAAACATCAAGGCAAATAAATAGATAAATAAAGTTTAAAAAAAAAAAAAAAAGTAAAATAAATCTACAAATAAAAATCTAAATCTAGAATAATTTGTTTCTGTATCATAGTATTGTTTCTGAAAAGCAGCAGGGTCCCACTGGAAAATTTCCCCAAAGTAGAGCCTAGCAGAGTACATATAAATCATGTAAAAGAATCCAATCACATGCTTCACAATGAGACAATAATCTACATTTCCTAGCCTCAAATTACAATGAATTAATAAATTTTAAAACTTAATATTTTTTAAAAGTTACTTAAATACCTTGTGTCTTGGTTAAGATTATCTTTCTTTAGCAATATTCCCAAGAGATTTAATATAATTGAGAAATGTTTCTTTGTGGCTGTAGTTACAGTACTAATCACGGCACCATCAAATAAGGAAGGGGATGAAGAGCTAAGACTACTGGATATGAAGTGATCATGCCTGAAAGACAAAGTGAAGATCATCTTTTCAGCTGTCATCAAATGAATTCAACAAATTCAAGAAACAAAATATTTCATGTTTTTTTCTTCTGAGGACCTGTGAGCACAGTACCTGGTACAATGAGAATACAAGGTGTAGAGCACTGCATACTGAATGGCAGGGAAGTGAACAGCCAGGTCACTATGCACAATCATCAGATTCTTACTCAGCAATGCAAACACAGTTGGAGACAGTGCCCACATCTGCCAAGGTAAAAAAAAAAAAAGTGTATTTATGGCTCCCCAAAACACACAAGCATACACAAACAATCTACCTTTGGAATCAAGTATACATAGACACTAAAAACCTAAAATGATGGCCTGAAACTTGGAAATTATCTAGTTACACAAAGCTGGAGTCTTCAGCAAACAGTTTCTCAAGTTAGGTTGAGTGGCATCTGTTTGGTCCAATAATTTCTCAAATATCCACTATCATGAGTCATCAGCCACAACAAGGAGTAGCTGGCTGCCTCTAATATTGCCTTCTTTTTTTTACATAATGAAGTATACCTCAATCAAGCTATTTAAAGAAAACAAAGAAATGAGTGCACAACTAAATTGGGGCAAGGGGCCTGTTTCATGACTGTCTAGTTAAGTAAAGGCATTTGTACTCAATACAGTATCCTACATTTTCTCAATTTAGCATATTACAAATGGCAAGGTATCAATAACAAAGCCAGCAATCATGCCTCTCTGAGCCTTTTCCACCCATTCCTTTCCCTCTAAGACACAATGCTCCATCTGACTACACGCTTCATCCATTGCTTTTTCAGATTGACAAATCACCAAAAATAAACCTTCAGTGTATTACAAAGGAAGTTTCCCACAGGCTTCATATGTAAGAAGAAAGTAGCAGAGATAAGGCAGCACCTATGGGGCAGTGCAAGTACTGAGTATAAGCTAAAGAAAGCAAGAACAAGCATCAAGTCTTCTACTCAGAAAATATTATTGCTTAATACAAAACATTTCTCTCTCCTAAAATTGTTTCTGTATGACCCAAAAGGAAAGAATATATAAACTAAGTGAAGCAATTATAAAATCAAAAGGAGGTAGCCAGATGTGATACTTTAGATCTTACACAGCCAACTATACAACTAAAATTTTAAAAAAATCAGGGGGGGGGGGGGGCAAACTTCAAATTTATTATTATATTGTGGTGACATATATTTAATAAAAATAATTTGGAATATTAGAGGACAGAGCTACCACAAAGGGGAGCCTCAAAGCTCAAGGAGTGACCTTTAATCCTAGCATTCAGGAGGCAGAGATCCTCTGGATCTCTGTGAGTTCAAGGTCAAACAAAGCCTTGTGGCATACACCTTTAATACAGAAGGAGGATCTATCTCAGTGAGTTCCAAGCCAGCCAGGACTGTTACACAGAGAAACACTGTCTCAAAAAAACAAAAGAGCCCCAGCCTGGGCTGAGAAGGTGGCTCAGTGTGTAAAGGGAGTTCAGATCACCAACACTCACATAAAGTAGGCGTATTTCTGTAATCCTAGCCCTCAAAAGACAGACAAGCAGATACCTGGAGCTCACTGGACAAACTAACTAGCTGAATCAGTGATGCCCAGGTTCAATGAGAGAACCTACCTCAAAATATAACATAGAGAGCAATTAAAGAAGGTACTTAAATGCTGAACTCTGTTCCCACCCCACAAATACAATATATGAAGTTCTGAATGGACATGTTGGTGATACATGCCTAGAATCTTAGCACCTAAAGTTAATCTGGTCTAGATAGACTCTACTAGAAAAAAAAAGAAAAGAAACAAGAAGAAAAGAATATAGAAAAGAGTGGAGAGGGCTTAACCATAGCTAGTCTTTACATCCATGAGTGGTGGCAGATGCCAGTAACCTCAGTCAGTACTCAGGAGGCTAAAGCAAGAACACAATGAGTTTAAGGCCCACCGGGGCCACACAGCAGAACCCTGCGTCAAAACCAAAAATAACAAAAGTCTTTACAATTAGACTCACCCCAATTAATGAGTTTTTGGCATTTCCAATTGTAGTCAGGGCACTGAGATCAAATATAACCACAAAGTTAGCATTGTCAACATTAAACACATGATTCTGAAAAGCTTCATGTTTAATCTCAGAACAGGCATCAGGAAGCTGGAGACTGTGTAGCAGATTGTTTAGTGCACAAGTCATTTCTCCCAAAATTAATTTATAGGCAGTCTCCAGAACAGGAATATTCTTCAAGCTGAGCACTGCTTGATAAACAGCATGGGCCACAGCAACAACCTACAAAAGAAAAATTTTAGGAAAGTGGTTAAAAAAAATAAAAAAAAAAAAAATCACTATATGCAGCATGCTAGGGAGATAACCATACAAAATTCAGACACTCAAGAGTCAATAACACACAAAATCTTCATTTTACAAGACCAATCTTAAAAAAACTATATATTAATGAGCTTTTCACAAAGATCTATGGACTTACTATAAAGAAAGAATGCTCTGAAAACTACTAATGTAAAATTTCTCATGAAGCATTGCAGAGTTTTATTCTTTTTTGCTTTTTTTTTTAGTCACTACCAATACACATATACAAACCATAGCTTAAGCTTGATTTCCCCCTATCTACCTCAGTCTATAGTCAATTTGGAGAACCAGCTGATTAGTAATTTTTAACAAATGCAATACCTCTGAATTTATAGCTTTAAAAATACATGTTTCTTTGCCATTATAGAAATTTACCAAAACCAATTTAATAAAAGTAAAATTATGAGTATCCTGAAAAGGTTATTAGGTACCACAATCATGAAGGTAAGTATAATAGTAAGTATTAACCTAAATCGATCGTTGTAATCCCTATGTATTTGATATCAAGTATCATCTGATATTGTTCCACTTCTTTTTTTCTATTGTTCTTCTTGTTTTTTTTTTGGGACAGGGTTTCTCTATATAGCCCTGGCTGTCCTGGAACTCACCCGTAGACCAGGATGGCCTCAAACTCACAAAGATCCACTTGTCTCTGTCTCTGCATGACCCACTACCACCTGCAGTACCACTTTTCAAAGTCTGAAGTAATTCACTTGTTATCCAGGTATTACTTACCTCTTTTTCTTTATGGTATCGTAAAAATAGCAGTTTAGATGATGGTATAAAAAGCTTTTCTACAAATGACGATGGTAATTTTGTGTTTATCTGCTCAACAATCTACAAGAAAAAAATTAAATAAGCTTACTCAAACATTACAAAAAGGAAAGGAAGAACCTTAAGTGCACATTACTAAGTGAAAAAAAGTCAATATATTTCACATATATAGACGTGTGTGTATGTATGTGTGTGTGTGTGTGTGTGTAGAAAGAGAGACTCTTACATAGTGTGCAACCCACCCACTCCCAACACAGGCAGGGTTTCTCTGTGTAGCTCTCCGGCTGTCTTGAACCTCACTGTACACCAGGCTGCCTCTGCTTCCCTCAGTATTGTGATTAAAGGTGTGTGCCCACCACCACCTGGTTGGCAATTTTTAAAAGGACAAAAACATTGGAGATAGTAAAAGGACCAGGGGTTCTTTAAAATACTGAAACTGAATAAAGCGTCAGAAGGGGGCAATCAACAGCCTACATGAACCAGAAAGGAAATTTGTTCGTTTCTAATTACAGAAGCTAAGTGCTAAGTATAGAGACTATTCCATTATATTTTAAAGGGAACAGTTATATATGGCTAATAAATTTTTTTAAAAAAAGAATCATATAAGCTTTTTCTAAAAAATAAAATACAAGAAGATTTTTGAAGGTAGTCAAGTACATTCTCCCATAAAGTACTTATCAAGTGTACTAGTAATGTCTCCAGTAAAGGGAGACACGTCATCAACACAAGGTCAGAGAAGTTAACACTAAAGGGAACTGCCAAACACTAAAGGAAATTGTGAAAATTAGGAAAAAAAGAAAAGAAAAAAATAAAACCAACATACTGGACTAGAAAAATGAGTTATCAATGGACTTAAAAAATAAAAGCAAGCTCTTCCTTAAAACACACAAAGCAAACTTCTTTAATTTCTTGTACATCAACTTAAAGATCTACATAAACAACAATTTAAGACAACAAAAGGAGTAATTCACATACCAATGTGAGCAAATTCAAGACTGAGATGATATAATCGGTACCACAAGTCTGGCAATTCTCCAGTTGGTCTAATCCATATGTAATGACCATGTCACAATGTATAGTCATGCTAGGATCCAAGCTGCCGAGCAAAACACCAACACACTCATTAGCAGCTGTCAACACAGCCTCAGAAAAAAACACTTGGTTTGCAGCCGTCACGCATCTCATTACTCTGTATAGAACCTGCAAATGGGGAAAACAAGCATCTTTTTAAACACAAGCTTCTCTACACCACTATTTGCTATTTAATGCAGCTTCAATTCAAAAGTCTTGTTTGGGGAATTTTCTTTTCCTTTTTGACTGTGATGGGACAAAGGTTTTACAGATGTACACCTACACATAGCTCACAGCTGATTCTCTGCTTCTTGATAGCTAAAGATCTTGGCTAAATAAAAAAAGGTATTGCAAGTTACTATCTTGAAAAGAAATGGAATTTGTCCCCTTGAGTTCACTTATAATCTCCCTTCTATTCCTAAGAATAGAAAGCTAAAGCTTAGTATCTTTATGACACATACCACAACTTAGCACACTTAGGAATGTCCTGCTCACATATGCTTAAATAAAGATCTTGATTTTTTTTTTTAATTTGGTTGGTCATTTAGTTTTTGGTTGGGAGGGGGGTTGTAGTTTTTCAAGACAAGGTTTCTCTATATAACAGTCCTGGCTGTTCTAGAACTCACTTCATAGACCATGATGGCCTTGAACTCAGAGATCTGTCTGCCTCCTAAGTGCTAGGAATAAAGGCCTGGGCCACTGCAACCACCAGAGCCAGATAGATGTTGGATTTTTAACTAAAGTTGCCTTAAGTTAATATTAAAATTTGTGTATCAAATGACCACAGTAGCCAAGTATTCTACCACTGAACCCTGAAAGTTCTTTCTCAAGATGAGAATTCCTGATGTGCACAATCCTATTAAGGATCACAAAAACCAGATAATTCCCAACATACACACACACATCATTAAAATGTAATACTTGTACACTAAACACATTTAAAATAACTACTCTGAGAAAGTTTATGTTTTTTTTTCTTTTGTTTTGCATTTAACTGTCTTTACTTCACTCTTCATGCAACAACCTTAAGTAATAAAATGGGAAGAAGGAAATTAAGCCATTTTGAAGATTTCAATTATCAACATGCAGGCCTAGTTATATGTATAATCTGTTATTTCTGCTCTATTATACATCAACCTACCAAGAATTACACAATACTCTATCTAGCAATGTGTCCAAAGTTATGCTCCTAAAAAGCCAGCACTGTGCCTGAGCAGTAGCACACTTCAGCAATGTAGACTGTCTTCCCTGGCTGCCATACATGCATCTCCCTCCTCACTCCAGAGCAGTGCTCAGTCAGGGCTAATTTCTTTCTGCTAAACTACACCTGACACTGACCAATGGAGTGCAGTGATCTGGTCACTTCTCATACCTGACTTCAGGTTGATATTTTAAAATACTATCCATTTACAGCAAAGAATACACAATCATGTGACTCCTGAATTTCATCTTGTCATGCTCAAAGGAAATGAATGACCAGTTTATTGTCTCTGCAGTAGTAGGAGCAGCATTCAGGGTTTACATGCAAGACAAAGGTTCTACTACAAATTACCCAATCAACCCAAGAAAATGACTTCTGATGCTTTCTCTATAGGGTATTCTTACTATGTTGAAAACTAAAAGAAAATTCAATTTAAAAAAATTAATATTAATTTTAAAGTTTTAAAATGTTATGTTAAAAATAGTTAAGTGCAGATAGAGGGAAAAGTTTGGTGCTTTATGAGGTGCAGGTGAGAGCAGAACCTATATCAGGCACTAGGTTCAACCCCAAATACCAACAAAAATAAAAATACATGGATCTGTGAAGAAATGAAACTCCTTAGAGAAATGTCAAGAGTGTGTAAGAATTCAAAGTGGCCCTTTCTTGGTGGGTGAGTGTGTGAAGATGGTGGTTGATAAGCAGATTTCCCTACTTTTCTAAGTAAGAAAGTAACTAGACACAAACACATTTAACATGATAAAGGTTAATATAGTTCACTGGCACAGGAGGCTCTCACAATACAAGCTGGTTTCTAAAAGACACTTACATCTGTGACATATGCCTCAGTAATTGGTGGACCCCGAATTGGGCTGAATCGTTCCCCAATGCTCCTCACCACAGTACTGAACACTCGGAGAAGTGCTGCCAACTTTGGTAATGATACCGATGGAGGAGGAACATCTTCATCCACTGACTCCCCAGAGGCCACATGGCTGAGGTCCTAGATGTAAATACACAATATTCTAACTGAAATAGTAGTTAGTACACTGAGAGGTTTGTTTTGGCTTTATTGCTATAAGCTGGTAACCAGTAATCAAGCCCAAGCCCTTGTACCTGCTAGGCAAGGACTCTGTAATGAGCTACATTCCAACCTCTATTTCTTCATAATCTTCTCCTCCCATTAACTACTACAATAAAGTAGACTTTAAGATAGTCTACTATATTGCCAAGATTTCTGGCAACATTGATCCTTCTTCACTGATCCTTTTATTTCAGTCTCTGAAGTGGCAGAAATTTATCCAGTAAGTCTCCCCAATTCTTTAAGTCACTTAAGTTTAACAGCTTTTTTTTGTTTATTTTTCTTTTAAAACAGGGTCACACTAAATAGTACTGCTGGCCTGGAACTCAATATATAGACTAGGCTAGCTAGCCTCCAATATACAGAGATCTGCCTAACTCAGCCCCAAAGGTCCTTGAATTAAAAGTGTGTTTAATTAAATTAAATCTAGCACTAGAAAAGATTACCAATGAAGAAAAAAAATTAGCCTAAAAGAGAAAACATACAACTGCATATGCCTAAAGTTCTCTAACTAAATCATCTCACACAAAACCAAGTAAATTATGGAAATAATCTGCACCAATTCAAATTCTTACATGTATATTTTACTGCTGTGTAAGTACAAAAGGCACACCAAAGTTTTGACAATCCTAAATTAGTTTTCTACTAAATTCTCGTGTCATATAAATTTTGACCAATAAATTAAGATTAACAGTATGAACTCCAAAGGAAAGGAGTTAGAAATTTAAAGACCTACTTACTCTACAGACTTAAAATCTAATTGAAACTTTAAGATATATCCAAAGAGAATTATTAAGATTGAGTGTTAGAACTAACATTTCTATAAATAATTAAGTATCCCAAAAAAGAGAAAGAGTAGTAGCATTTTAAATGCCTAAGGGAAGTATCTACCTGTGAAAATGGGTAGTTTTTATCCCGAGGTATAAAAGAAAAATATGGAAATATAATATTCTATTCTTTTTTAAAAAAAGAAAGTAAACAAGTACATCAGTAATAAAAGTGATAGAATAATAAACAAATTCTTACTAACCAGAAGTAGCAAAAAACTAAAGTAAACTCAATAAGTCATAGGACTCCCATGGAGAAAACAAAGAATTAACCCACAGCAGGGAGGCTAGGAGCAAGACCTAAATCCACAGGAAGCACCCTAAAAGTCTCCACAATCACATCCAGCTATACCAGTCTAGTAAAGCCAAGGCTTATCCTCCACAGCATGATATGAGAGCCTCTGAATATCTTAGGGCAACATCTTTAGGGGTATTTTTCATTTCTAAATTGGATTAATCAGCCCTTTGGTAACAAACAAGCAAAAAAAAGAATGAACTATGAGATTTGCTTTCAAAAAAAAAAAAAAAAAACCATTAAGGAAATTTAAATTTTGCATAATATTAGATGTGTGTGTGTTTTCTCCTTCTGGTTGCTTCTATTTTTAATAGAAAAAAATAAAATAAATTTTTAAAAACTATCTTAATGATCTCACAATTTCTGCTTAAATGTCAAAGTCTTAATAACTTTTATAATAAATCTGTTTATGATTTCTGAGAATAACCTGGCTTTCTACAACTTACCTCAGCATATGCCTCCATGTCTTCAAGAAATTGACCAAGAAGAGTGGTAGAAAATGCAAGGTCAGCTACCCAAAATGGTTCCAAACTCTGCAACCACCCTTGACATCATGAAAGAAATTTTAGAGAGAAAAAAATAAAGTATGGAAGGAATTATCAAAAGTAAAAATGAACTCTGCTTTCAAGCTATCTACTCTTAAAAC